>PVLA01011984.1:0-48245 GCA_004027455.1 Hydrochoerus hydrochaeris
TGAGCTCTTTCACTTCTCTCACATTATTCACAGAAGGCAAAACCCCACAATCAGTCCTCACAAAGGGGTTATCTAGAGGGCCTCCAGCAACCCCCCTGGAGTCTCCACCCTCGACTCCATATTGAGCATTACATAAAAACATACACATGTGAACTACACAAATTACAATTATCAGTACAAAACATTTCAAGATCCCCGCCCAATTCCCACATGCAGTGTCCTTTTCCTGGAGAAGCGATTGTCACAAGGCGTGGATGGACTAGGACGCGGCATGGACAGAAAAGGGCGCCACAATTTTGTCCCAGCAATGAGGAAATAATTAAGATAACTGGTAAGTCTGTAAGTGTGACTTTTCAAATTGGAAGTTTAAAACTTTATGCTTTTTTTTTTTTTTAATCAGTACTGGGGATCAAACTTGTGCTTGCAAGGCAGAAGTTTATACCACTGAGCTAAATCCCCAGCCCCAGCTTTATGCTTATTTACTACTCTTCCAACTTTATTAGTCTAATAGCCTAATTCTAAAAAAAAGTCTTCCACCTTAAAAATTATTTTTCCTCTTTTCTAGTGCTTTGTAATCTATCTCCTCAGCATCTTCAGTTATATTTTATTAACATTTATTAATGTTTTTCTGTCTTGTGTATGTGTGTTATCTTAGTGAGACTATAAACTTTTTTTTTTTAACCAGGAGTTGAACTCACAACAATGCACTTAAGGCTATAAACTTTCTTGGAAGTAGAGATATTTTATCTACTTCTGGCAATATGATATAAGGATAGTGATTCTTTCTGGAGAGAGATAGAATCTCATTGTTGCTTTTAATTAGCATTTCTGCAATGGCCATTGATGGAACAATAGACCTTTCCAGTTTAGTTCCACCCCTTTCTGGACCTAGACTTCTCTCTCCCTTAGGAAATGAAATTGGGCTTGACTTCCTGGTGTCAGGATGTGCGTATTCTGTTTTTGCTGGGGAACCATTTATACCCTAAGCCTGAAGAAGTATGGAAGTCATTTGACTCCAAAGAGAATAAAAAAAAAGCAACTGTTACATTTCCATTTTTAAGTTATAGTAGAATCTTCTAGAAGGTTAATTTTCTTTGAAAGTTTTTAAAAAATTAACTTTTATTTCAATCAAAATGTTTTGCTCTCCCTTTTCCAATTGCTCAGAGAAGGAAGCAGAGATTGGTTTAGTTGTTTGATTTTGTTGTTGACCAGGAGCCAGGATTGTGAAAGTGGAAGGTGAAAGGAAGAACAAACAAAATGGAGATGTTAGGGATAAAGAATTATTTCCTTGTCTTCTCAGTGTTAATCTAACAATTTTAATTATTTTAATTAGGTCTCATGGTCCTTGAATGTTATTGTTAACAAAAATAAAGTACAGCTATTTGATTATAAAGATTATTTGATGTAGGATGAAGTTTTTATTTTATTTTATTTTATTTCTTTATTTATTGTCTTTTTGAGACAGGGTCTCCCTATGCAGTTCAGGCTGGTCTTGGACTCACTTTGTAGCCCAGGCTGGTCTGTAACTTGCAGTGATCCTCCTGCCTCAGCTTTCCACATGCTGAGATTACAAGTATGCATCACCACACTTGGTTTAGGATGAGATCCTTACAGTAAAGCATAATTTAAGGTGATTCTTGTTTTGAGAAATGGAGCTTCTTTAGTTTTTCTTTACCCTCAGAAACCAGTAACAGCTTGAAAATCAAAGTGAAAAAATCACTTACAAATTTAAATGTATTGTTCCTATTACTAAACCACACTTTTGATTTTAAGTTGTTTTCAGAAAAAGGAATAAAATTATTTTTTATAAGTATACATTAAAACATGAATTAAGATGTGCTTTCTGCAAGCTAACCATGGTGGATACACACCTGTAGTTCCAACTACTTGGGAGGCTGAGGTGGGAGTATCTCTCATATCCCAGAGTTTGAGACCAGCCTAGGCAATAGAGGGAGACCTCATCGCACAAACAAAACAAACTAGAAGACTATAATACATAACCTAATACATGTTGTAACATAGCTTGCAAATTACAAGACCTAAATGTCACTTATATGCATGATTTTTAAAGTAAAAGTGATGTTCTTCTACATAAATGAAAAATTTCAAATATGTACCAATATTCTCAGAAACAATAAGGTGGTTAGAAATTGTGATAGTTTATGTTTAAAATGTGATGTGGTTATCAGGGATTCTATTAATAATATTGAAATGTTAACTTTTGGATAAAGCATTGTATTCTTTAGACACTTAGATTCTGATATATCAAACTGAATGCATTCAAGCCTAACATATTGTCTTACATTATACTAAGGTATTATATAAAGCATATGCCAAGTCCTGGGTTTGGTTCCTGGCATAAAGGAACCCTCTTATACCCATAAAAATGACCTTTGGGTAAAATACTGTACATAGTTTTCAGTGTCTTAAATACTAACAATAACTTTAGAATTCTTTAATCGCTTTATTTCAGGAAGTCTGATCACTTGTATCTACAAGCTGATATGTAAGAAATTCTGGGCATGGATAATAATCATATGACCAAATATGATTTTATACATATGATTACTGAACAACAATAAAACATCCTCTTTGTGCTAAGGATTGCATTCTTTTGATTTCTTGAACAGAAGTACATTAGAAAATAACCAGTGTCCATTTACTTAATTGTTTCAGATGCCAAGTATGCTGGTTTCTGTTTAGGTAAATTTTTATTTACCTAAACAGATAGTGATTGTTCTACTTTCAGAAGAACTGCAATTCGATATATACGTAAAGAAATAAGCTGTTACAATAATTTATAAACTCTTTTATTTTCTCTGTAGATTTGTGTTCGTTATTTTCAAGCATGTGGTAGTGGTTATATTTTGATAGTGATTGTGTGTGTCTTCTTTGTGATTGTTCTACTTTCAGAAGAACTGCAATTCAATATATACGTAAAGAAATAAGCTGTTACAATAATTTATAAACTCTTTTATTTTCTCTGTAGATTTGTGTTCGTTATTTTCAAGCATGTGGTAGTGGTTATATTTTGAAACCAAAATGTCTGTTCTTGTTGGGTTTTCCTTCATTCAAGTATGGTCATCCACATCACTTGCTGAAAACGGCAGCTGGTAAGTATGGATCTTAAAATAGCATATATGAAATAATGCTTTTTATCCTTTTTTAGAACATAACTAAAAATTTACCAAAGTTAAAAAAAAAAGGAAGTGGGCTATATTTCTAGATTAGTTTTCCTCACATCTATCCAATTCTGTTTTCTGTTTTCTTCTTCCCACCCCATACTTTCCTTACTGCTCATGTCATCACTGTCAAGAGTTGTGTTGGACTATCTGTTCTTTATTATCTGTCTCATCTAAGTGTGGTATTTAGCGTGGGTATGACCTTCTTAGTCAAGATAAATTATTTTATCTCTTTCTACACACTTGTATTTCTTGGCTGAAGCACTTACTCTGCCATATTACATCAATGGAAAGTTCCCTGCTTCTACCACTTAGTTACCTTTTTTCTACTCTCTGAGAAAAAAAAAAACCATGAGGGCTTACATATTAGATTTTTTTCCCCCTGATGTTCTGTTGAGAATCCTGATTGTGGGGAAAAAAATCCTAAACTTTTGTTCAATAATTAAGCTTTGACAAATGCATGAGACCTTAGTGTGGTAGCAGTGAAAAGCAGGGGAACTCCAGGCAGAAGTTGTTCTTCCATGCATTTTGTATGTCATCCTCCACATCAGCTTAAAATATACAAACATTACCTTCACCACTTTTGTGTGTGTGTGTGTGTGTGTGTGTGTGTGTGTTGGGAGTCAAATTTGGGGCTTTGAATATTCTAAGTATGTATTCTCTTGGCCAAAGCAAGTCACAGCTCAGCATAGCTGTAAGAAGTGGTACAATAGACTCTACCTCTTGATGGAAACAACTACAAAGAATTTACAACCATAATATTAATTTATCATATTAATATGTGACCATATTCATTTATTACTGGACTCTGATGGCCTTTAGGAAGACACACACAAAGTCTTTATCACTGGCATAATTTCATGCCACATACTGTTATTAGTCCTGTAGAGCTGTTTGTCATGATCAAGTTTTGTTTTGCTTTGTTTAATCCTTTGGTGATCACTCTTTTTTTTTTTTTTTTGTATCTGGGATCGAACTCATGACCTCCTTGCACTTAAGCCACTGAGCTGAATCCCCAGCGCTTGGTGATCATTCTTGAGCACAAATCTTTGTATACCTTTTTAATTGTTTCTTAGGGAACAACAATCAAAGAGGAGTGGGTTGAGGCAGAGTCTCACTATGTAGTTCAGGATGGCTTTGAATTCACGTAACCCAGGTTGGCTTCAAACTCATGGCAATCCTTCTGCCTCAGCCTCCTGAATGCTGGAATTACAGTTGTGTGCCACCATGCCCATCAGGAAAAGCAATCTTAAAGTGGGATTATTATTATTATTATTTGGTACTGGGAATTGAACTCATGACCTTGTGCTTGCCAGGCACACTGAGCTGCTGAGTGAAATCCCCAGACTCTAAAGTGGGATTATTAATTGAATTAAAGATGTAGATTTATTTTTAAAAATCTTTTTTAGAAAGCTAAAGTTTCCTTACAGAGGAAACAAGAGTCAATTAACACCTTCATATCAAAAACATATTTTAAATTTCTTACTTGCTGGCTCCTCATATTTATTAAAGAAAAATTTAAAACCTATTTAACTTGTTACATATATGGGGGTTTTTGTTTGTTTTTTGGGTACTGGGGCTGGAACTCACAACCTTGCACTTACCAGGCAAGCACTTGAGCCACTGAGATAAATCCCCAGCCCAACCTATTATGTATTTTATAAGCAAGTATTGTTAGTATTCTAAAGCATTCCTGAATAGGTCTAAAGCCATTTGTAACCTGAAAAAGTGAGTGTCCCTAATGCTTTCCATTGACCAGAAGTCTTAATGATTAATCATACAGTATCACTGATATAGTATTGTTAAGAGGGAATAGAAATTTGAAAAAGGACAGAATGTGGAAAGAGGAAAAAAGTCTTAGGGATAAGCTGGCAAAAGATATTTGAACATATCAAGAGTTTCTCTATCAAGACTGCTATATATACAGCTGCCTGATTTTTTTTTCAAATCCATTTTATTTCAAGTAAGAAAGAAGAAGAAAAAAACAAACAAAATTTCAAAACATCAATCAGGGGGCAACAATAGTACATACATTGTATGTTGCCATCCCCAAATCATTCACCCAGAGCACAAGACATCTAGCTGCCTGATTTTTAACCATAAAGAGTAAGAACAGTTATATGAAGTCAAAAGAAATCTGAGAACAGGCCATTAATGGTTGTTAGTTTCATAATACGAAACAAAGAGATCTATCTGGGTCCCTCTTTATGTAATATTTTTGTTCCACTTTCTCTTCACTACTATTGTTTCAAAATTTCACTAATTTGTTAATAGGACCTTCTACTGCTCCATAAAAGAATATTATTTTTGCATTTTCCACTGAAATTTTCTTAAATTGGATTTAAAGTTAAAAGAAATATGGGAGTACTGTTTCAAAACTGGAAAAAGTATTATTATAATTTATTAATTATACTGCTGGGTAAAAAACATTATTGAAGAAGTTGGAAAATACAATTTCTACTGCAAGTTAGAAAGACTGTCATGGAATAGCATTCTTTTTTTGTTTGTTTGTTTGTTTGTTTGTTTGAGACAAAGGTCTCTCTATGCAGTTCAGGCTGGTCTTAGGCTCACTTTGTAGCCTAGGCTGGTCTCAAACTTGCAATGATCCGCCTGCCTCAGCCTCCCGAGTGCTGGGATTACAGGCATGAGCCACCACACCTGGTCCAACATTCAAATTTTTAATGGTTATGAGTAGTGGTTTTGCTTTTAAAATTACAAAATGATGTTTTTATCCATAAGATGGAACAGTTTCTGCTTCTCCTAGAAAACATTTTCTAATTTTAGATATTTTAAAGAAACTATTAGTAATACATGTTTAATGCGATTATTTCTCATTTGTGTTTGAAGCTCTATGTGGACAGGTTGTTCAGTTCAAACTCTCGGACATTGGAGAAGGAATTAGGGAAGTAACTGTTAAAGAATGGTAAGTTAACCTGAATAAAACCTAAGTAGTTATAAAGCTAATTTGAATACAAATAAATAGGATTGAATTTGAATAATGCTTTTTTTTGTAAGCAGTAAAGTATAATGACTCTATTGACAGTAAACCAGTGACAAAACTTATCAAACCAAAGCATTTTATTTGATGTGCTTTATTAGTGATTATTTGTTCTTTTCTTTTAAAAAAATTCTTTTGCTGATTATCCTTTACTTCAGCTAGAAAAGAGAAATTGACTTCTAAATGATTATAAATTGATATAAGATCACACTTATGTGTGTGTGTGTGTGTGTGTATCACACATTTTTGGGGGAATGGTGTTGGGAATCAAACCTCGTGGCTTGCATGTGCTTAGCATTTATCACTGCGCTACACCCTCACTCCACCATGTATTTAGAAGTATTAAATGTATGACCTCATAATTTCCTTCCAAACCATTTTAAAAATCATCTTTTAGCATAAGCTGTCTTTATCATACCGAAAATTACTTTGGTTAGAATGTAAATTTGACTCACTATTGCGTGACAGTTTGCCTATATGTTCAGATAATATTTTTGCCTAAAGGAAATAAAAAATAATTTATGAAAACATTTTAAAAATTTATTTACATTTATGCCTGAACCAAAAGTCAGAAACTGTCTACTTCTTTAGCCACCTTTTATTCTTTTTTTTTTTTTTTACCTTCTGGAAAAAAGAAAAATCACTTCTGGATACTGAACTAAATTTTAGAGGCTTTTAGAAATATTGGTTAAAATGAATAAATAGATTTTTTTCCCACCATACTTTTATAGATATGATTCATCCAACTGAATTTTCTTTTTCTGTATTTCTTATCATTATTACTTTGTAAATTAAAGGAGAACTGTAATAACATAAACAGCCCTTATCATTATATTTTTAGTGGCATTTTGGAATTGTGAGATGAAAAAATAGACTTCAAATCAGAAGAGACTGACTTTAAAACATATTGGCAACCTTAGCTATGACTCACATTTTCTTGTATATAAACCTTCAGGGCATTCTTAAAATAATGAAGGCACTGATACACAAGGACAGGCTAAAATAATTCTAGAGAGTGAAAGAACTCAGATTTTAAAAATTCATGAAATTGTAAAGGATATACATTGAGGATATCATGTTTTTTCTCTACTGATTTCTAGAAAGAATGTGTATTTCTTAAAGTTTGGAAAAACCTAAAACAAGTTCAGTTTCTCTTATTTGAAATGTTTGAAACAAAACATGTTTCAGATTTTAGAAGTTTTATTTTTTTATTTTGTTTTTAAAATTTTTACGTAGACTTCATAATTGAGCATTTAAAATCTAAAATACTCCAGAATCTAAAACTTTTTAAAGCATTATATCAATGCTGAAAAAGTTTAAGATTTAGGTTTTCAAAGCAGGGATGTTTAGCCTACAATGTAAGATTATGAAAGGAAGTACCTCTTTTTAAAAAGCATTTGATAAATTTCTTTTCCTGAGAAGGGGACCCAGCAGAAAATATAAAAGTACAATTAAATCTTTAGATCTATGAATGGTCTTTAATCTTTTAGTGTTTCCTTTCTGTTTGCTTTCGTTGTTCAAGACAGGGTCTCACTGTGTATTTCAGGCTGGCCTTGAACTCACTGTGGAGCCCAGGCTGGCCTCAAACTCAGAGCAATCTTCCTGCCTCAGCCTCCTGTATGCTGGAATTACAGGCATGCACCACCATGTCTAGCCCGTTTTAGTGTTTCTTGAACATATATATTGAAGAGGCTCTGGATGACACTATCACTTCTGAAGCATTTCTTGATGCACCATCTGAAATAAACATGGGGCTGGATAGATAGTGATGTAACCTGGTATAGCATTTATCTTGTTAGGGTGATCGGTAACCAGGATTGTTCCTATAAAAGTGTTTCATGTGTTTCTTTTAGGTATGTAAAAGAAGGAGATACAGTGTCTCAATTTGATAGCATCTGTGAAGTTCAGAGTGATAAAGCTTCTGTTACCATCACTAGTCGCTATGATGGAGTCATTAAAAAACTCTATTATAATCTAGACGATATTGCCTATGTGGGGAAGCCATTAGTAGACATAGAGACAGAAGCTTTAAAAGGTACTGTAAATGTTTTCGTCTGTTTTACCAAAATGATTGCTGCTGTCCTTTTGTCACTGGGTCCTAACGAAAAATGATTGTTACTTTTGACAATTTACGGGATTACACATTAGGATTCAGATGACAAAATTAGGAAAACAGAAGATTCCTATGATCTTTCTTTTCTTTTCCTTTTCTCTCTCTCTTTTTTTTTTTTTTTTTGAGACAAGATCTCACTATGAAATTCAGGTTGGCCTTGAACTTACTAGGTAGCCCACGTGGCCTTAAACTCACAGCCATCCTCCTACTGTAACCCCCCAAGTGCTAGGATTACATACATGTGCCTCAGTGCCCAGCTACGTGATTATTTTTGATCAGTTACCAAGTTTAAAAGACATAAAGTAAGACTTCATTTTTTCTTCATCTAGAAACCTTAGTGTTCAGAGAATAAGTACACAGGAATTAAAAGATTCAGGTCCTGAGCACTGGTCACTAAGAACAAATGGAATATAAGAAAATCAAAATAGTAGGATTGCTCTGTTTGATACTTGTATTAGTCATCTTTTTATTACTGTAACAAAATACCTGACATAGGCTACTTACAAAGAAAAGAAGGTTCATTTAGTTCACAGTTTTGAATGTTCAAAGTTGAAGATTGGGCAGCCCATTGGTTTGGTATTTGGTGAAGGTTTCAGGGGGCAGCACATTGTTGCAGGATATTTGTGTGAACAAGTGGTCACATTATGAACCAGAAAAGAGAGATTCAGCAGTAGCAAGAGAACTACCTTCTGAGAGTGTGTCAACCCCCCCCATCCAGTGTCACAAGCACTAGGCCCCACTGCATTTCTCAGTAGTGCAACCATGCTTCTAAATCACACCAAACCATAGCAGCTACTGGCATCTATCTATCTGTCTGTCTGTCTATTTATCTATCTGGAAAATAATGAGTGGTAGTTATGAAAGCCAAACTTCAAGAAAAATAGCAGCTAAAAGAAGGAAAATCAGTGAACATGAAGAAGCCAGTATTCAGAAAAAGCAGCAACTGTGGACCATGACAAAGAGGAATTCACTGTGAGAACGTTGCTGAGGAGAGGTCAAACAGCAGTCTCGTAGGAATAGCTGGTTCACTAGCTCAGAAGTTCATCAAGATCATGGGCTCTAAGAATAGCTTTGACACCAGGAGCTGGAAGAGGAGCAAGTTCTGTAGTAGGACTCCTATACTAGTATCCATAACACATGAAATATTTTTATGCTATTATTTTGTTTTATTGTTCCCTGTGAGGAATTCTAGCTTAACAGAAAAACAAATAGACTCAACTAGAAAGTTTGGACTATTTGCTCAGCGGTAAGTGGCAGAGCCATATTAATTTAAGTACTCATTTATTTTTTGTAGTGATAGAGATTGAACCCAGAGCTTCATATATGTTAGGCAAGTGCGCTGCTCCTGAGCTATACCCCAGGCCTAACAGGGCTGAATTTAGGATTTAGATATCCTGAGTTATGTAGAATATTTTTCAGTGTAATGTTGCCTCTGAAAGTTAGAAGATAATTTATTGAAAGTTCTAATGATTTAACTTTTATTACTATTAAAACAGGATATGTGTACTATAAAAAGTTATAAAATACATAAAAAACAAAAACCAGGGGCTGGAGATTTAGCTCAGCGGCATATGTGCCTGCCTTGTAAGCACGCAGTTGTGAGTTCAATCCCCGGTACCGATTAAAAAAAAAAAAAAAAACAACAGAAAGTAGAAACATATGTTTTTCTACCCAGAAATCACTACTGCTTAACAAATAAGGCTGTGTCATTTTCTAGGACATATATATATATATATATATATATATATATATATACACACACACACACACACACATATATGCGCTTTTTTAAAAACAAAAATAATATGTTGTTTATGCTATAACCCATTGTTTGCTTAGTTAATGATATATGTGTTTCCATGAGAGTACATCCTTATTTTATCTAATGCCAGGGTATATTTTCAGTTTCCCCAATTGTCCCCAAATATCCTTGCAGTTTCAGTTCTTTTTTTCAAATTAGGATCCAGTGTGTGACTGTGTATTATACCCAGTTGCTACAATGCATAACTTTCTTTTACCCTAGGTCATTCTCCTGTATGTTATTTTTTAAAAATTAGAGCATAGGAACTTTATTTTGTTAATAAATGTGTCTTAATAAAGCATTTCAGCAGTATTTGTTTCCTTGCATTGAAAAATGCAGCTACTAATCCTCTCATTTTTACATTTCCTATAAATTGGAAGTGCTTTTAAAAACTGGATTCAAGTTAAATATTGTTTCTAGAATATATTCAGATATTGTATAATTCATCCTGCTTCCCATCAGATACAAATGAGACCAGATGGTGGGCCATGGTGGTACTGAGTTTAAATACTGACGTAGGCAAGGGTACTCCTCCAGTGTGCGTTATCTTTCCCCCTTTGCAGCCTGAAAGTTACCTATGTGATGTTACTTTGTTAGTATATAAGTAATTTATAATAATCATTTTTTAAAATCCTTCCTAAATCAACAATTGCTTTAGTGATTGTAGAATGATAACTTTTGGATTCTATGTTTCCTTTAAAGTTTGTAGCTGAACTTATCAATTGGAGATATAGTTACTCTGAAGTACAGTTTCTATAGGAAAGACAATAAATATTTGTCTTTTCCTTTACCAGTGTTCAAACTAAGGAGTTGGTATAATAACCAATTTCAATTGTAATACTAATCGCTCTCTCTCTCTCTCTCTCTCTCTCTCTCTCTCTGGACTGTGTTTGACATGGTCATTAAGCTTTCTGATGTTCAAATTGTTTTAGCGGTGATTCCTTCAAGCCAGCTCACCTGTGTTCTTTTAATATGGTCCTGTTAACTTTTAGAAATTCACTTGCTTTGGACCCAAGTTCCAGGACTTAATTTATATTTTTCCTGTCCCAGTGTTAGACTCCTCCATTTCTTCAGTTCTTCCTTAGTGTGAAATGCATATGAGACCATAATGTGGCACTGAGGATACTTCCCACTATCTTATTTCTAATTTAATCTTTCTATTCCTCCCTCCTGTTCTTGCTCCTTCACCCTCTTCTTTTTTCTCTCCTTCTCCTTCCTTATCCTCCTTCTCCTTTCTCTCTTTAAGAGGTTTTAATAGCCTCATGTTTTAGTAGCCGTGGGAAGTCCAGGAATTCATCCTCCATGAATACCCGGAGACAACTGTAGATGCAAAGAAGAGAAAATAGAATCTGAGTGAGAGCCTCAGTAACTTTTTTGGGAGAAAGTATGTAGTTTTCATGCTAAGGCTATGTGGCAGCTATTTTTGGTAGTCAGGTCCTGAAGCTGTGTACAGGATTAAATTGCTGGGACACTCCACCACTAGGTAAGAGTAGAGTTAGTCGAGCTAAGTGAGGGTCTTAGTGCCACCAATCAGTGCCAAGGGAAGGGGAAGCAGGGACATCAGTGTTAGTAGAATACTCCATGAAACTGGTATCATTCTCCTTTATATGGCATTTGTCCTATCACATCAGTTTTGTCCTTTGGAGTGCTTTCTCTGAGCTCTGTTCAGATTATTTCCTTTACTCATATAGATTATGATTTGCATTTGACACAAGCAACATTGAGATCAGAAGTTAAATAACCTGATTTTTAAAAAATTTTTTTTTAAAAAAGTCTTGCTTTGTAGTCAGGCTGGCCTTGAATTCACAGTGACCCTGCCTGTCTTCTTCTGAGTGCTAAGATCATGGGTGTGCACCACCATGCCTGGCTACTGTTTTAATCAGTTGAAGTAAGAAAGAAAATGCAATGAAATTTCATTACTTTGCATGTCATTAATTCACAACTTATGATCATTTTGACAGGCACCAAACTAACGTTTATATTTGTGCTATGAAGAAAGAACTTCCAAACATAAACGTATGCTGTAAATTTCAAAACATTCCCATCCCCTCACCCCAAATTTCCCCCAGGTAATTGAATTAATGGGACTACTTAATATGGTTTTTTAGAAATAATTTTTGAAATGCCAAGGCATGTTGCATTTCCACAGTTTTATATTTGTACAAATTCAGTCACTCTTTTACTAAATTAATCTGAAACAGTGTGGTTTTATTGTGCATTTGCTTTAAATCAGGATTTTTATCCACTAAATTTATATGAGAGTTCATAAGAAAAAGTGCTTACTTAACAAACTCCTTTTGTTCTCTCATAAGATTTTTAAAAAATTTTTAAAGTGCACTCTGATTTATCACCTAAAGATCAGTCATGAAAGATTAAATCTCATGTACTAGAGTTGTACTGCTACAACCTTTAAAACCACATCAATTGAGAAAAATTATGAAATTTAAGTTTAGTTTTAACTCTGTACCCTTGGTGTGTGTTTCTACATCGGTCAACATCTTACCTATTTATAACATTTTTTTATTCATCAAAGAGGAAAATACGTGTGAAAATATGTGTAAAAACACTTAAATTATTTGAAGTGCTGTGCAATAAAGTGGCATTTTATTAAGAGAACATTCTTCCAACAACTACATATAACAACTACAAATAATTATTGAATGACCTCTCACAAGTGAGTTACTCTATAAGGCACTCCTCTATAAGTGCTATATCAAAATGTTTTCCAAGGTGAATAGCAGTAAAGTGTTTAATCTTTTGGAAATGTATATAGCGATTTGGCAGCATGTTATATTTTAGTATGTGTACATTTCTCTGATTTCAGCAAGTATGCATTATCTATTCTAATGTTGGGGTCCTTTGATTTTCCCTTGGATTTTAGTGCCTAATGCTAATCTTTTTTACTAGTATCTGCAATAATTTTTTTCCAGATATGGAAAATATACAGGGACTTTGAAAGGTAAAGAAAATTGTTCTTTAAATAATAGGAGTTCTATTTTATTTTGATCAGAAGAACAATCATCTAGGGCCACAAACTAGTAAAAACAACACAGTCTGAGTCAGCCCTAGAATTGAATTTCAGCTCTTTAATTTATTAAGTATGTGACCTTTGGCCCATTCCTGTGTCTCTCTAGCCTTTTTTTTTTCTTGGTACTGGGAATCAAACTCACAACCTCATGCTTGCCAGGCAGGTGCTTATGCCACTGAGCTAAATTGCCAGCCTAAAGCCTCATTTGCTTTAAGTCTATAAAATAGGAATAATAATGTCTATCTTTCACAATTGAATGGAGACTAAATTGTTATATTGTATAAATAATGCAAAACTTAGTGCCCAATAAATTTTTTTAACCTTTGTCACCCTTTAGAAAACTTTGAGAGGGCCACTGGGCCAATTTATAGGCCAGTGGAGAGAAATAAGACTATCATCTTACAGTTGCAGCAGTGGAAAATTTTTATTTACTTAAAACTGAATGTCACCAAGCGTGGTGTCACATGACCTGTGATCCCACCCAGCATGTTGGGGGACCATGGCCAGAGGATCACAAGTTTGACCCCAGCCTGGGCAACTTACCTATGTGTAGCAAGACCTTATCTCAAAATTAAAAAATAAAAAGGGCTCAGGATACAATTCAGCAGGAAGGCCCTGGGTTCAATCCCTAGCATCACCAAATATAATAATAGCTGAATGTCAAAGTAGACCAAATTATCTCCTGAATTTTAGAAGCTAAGTTTTTAATTTTTCAATTTATACAGAGATTCTGCTATATGTCATTGATTTTCTAGCAACAAACTTTGACATGTAAATACTCTCGAAAATATTTTTTCTTCCAAAACTACATGTTATTAGCTTGATAATTTTTCTTGTATCAGGACTCTAGAGCTAGAAAATCAACCAACCAAATTAACATTGGCTATACCACATTCCTTAAGCCACATTCACCGCACAACAAAAATTTTAAGTGCTACATCATAGGAGAGTATTTAAGACAGTCACAAACTGTATAGAATTCTTTCATATAATTTATATCACATTGGATTCTTATTTTACATGTATATAAATGTAAACAAGAATCTTATCAAGGAAATATTTTAATATTTATGGAAGAAGTTGGTGTGGTGGCACATGCCTGCATTACTAGCATCCAGGAGGATGAGGCAGGAAGATTGCTGTAATTTGATGGCCAGCCTGAGTTACAGAGTGAGTTCAAGGCCAGCCTGAACTACATAGTAAGACCTGTGTCAAAAAGAGAACAAAATGAAAGTGTATGGAAGAAACTCTCAAATTAACTTGCAGCTTCCATGTGTTTCCAGGAGACAAGGAATAAACCCTAGGTACAAATACTTAAACAGTACCACATATTGCCACATGCTCCCACACCAACCACTGGGGAAGTTGTGTTTTCCCATTCTAATGTAGCCAAACATATTTTGGCTAAAAACTTTAAATTTTAGATTTTGTCTTAGATATAGGCCACTAAGCTCTCTAAACATTTATTTTTCAAGTGATGTTAAGTTTTACCTTATTACCAGATTCTGAAGAAGATGTTGTTGAAACTCCTGCAGTATCCCATGATGAACACACACACCAAGAGATAAAGGGCCAAAAAACACTAGCAACTCCTGCAGTCCGTCGCCTAGCAATGGAAAACAATGTAAGTTTGCTTGATATTTAAGTCTGAGATTGCAATAGAAAGTATAGGTTTGTATCTCTGAAAAAAGTAGTCAACTGTCCTATGATGAAAACGCCTACTCTGGTATTAACAAAAATATGAAAAATATCTATTAATGAAAAGTGATAGTGATATAAAAGCACTTGGGAGATGTGAGAAGACAAAATGAATTTGTTATTAGTTTACCATGAATTGAGTATGTTATTTTATTCTTTCTTAGAACCAAGTAATATAGCCAAAGCTACTTTTTACTGAGCACTTGTAAATACCAGTGTCATAAGTCAGATGATCTAGAAGCACAGTGAGACAATAATTTAGCTTCCTGTGATTGATTTGTAGAAGTGAAGCCCTATATAGCAAATCAGAGAAGCAGGTGAGGAAACGAGAGAAGGGGACTGGTCCAAATACAAATGTGGCATCAGAGATCTGCACTGATCCAGGAGGAATAGGGTGAACCACAGAGCTGTACTGCCTTTAGGCAAGGAAGCCAATCATTTGTATTCTCTTTGTCACCCAGTGTTAGCTTCCTGTTACTTTAACAAAATACCTAAGATAACAAGTTTAAAGAGGAAATGGGTCACAGTGTCAGAGGTTTTAGTCCATGACCAATTAACCATTTGGACTTGTGGCAGTACAATACAGTAGCATGTAGCAAAGGAAGCTTATTTACCCTATAGTCAGAAACTAAAAAAGAAAGAGAAAGAGACCAGCATCTCACAGTTACCTTTGAGGGAACATTTCTAATAATCACAAGATCTCTTGCTAGGTCCTACTTCCTAAAGCTTTCACTAGTTCCCAGTGGTGCCAAACTGAGTTCTATACTTTTAATACATAGGGCATTCCAGATCCAAATCATAACACAATCATTAACTGAATGGAGGGTAGAATACCAAGCAAGATGGTTCCTTGCTACCGTGGCAAGTATTTAAATATTATTTCACTTAACCCAGTAAGATACAGAGGCATTCTAAGATTTGCAGAGGTAAAGTAATATGCCTTTGGTTACACAGCTGATACAACAGTGGAGCCAGAATTAAACAGTGAGTTGAGCTGGGCATGGTGGCACATGCCTGTAATCCCAGCACATGGAAAGTTGAGGCAGGCATTCAAGGCCAGCCTAGGGTGCATAGTGAATCCAAGGCTAGCCTGAACTATATAGCAAAACCTTGTCTCAAAAAGCAAAAACATAAACAATACCCAAAATAACAAAAAAAGAACTTAACAGTGAGTCTACATCACTTCAAAACTTTTTTCTCAGTCATTATATACTTCCTAAACAATCATTGCCTCTGTTATTTGAGCACATATGTGCCCAACATTATATACATATTATTTTCAATTCTCACAATCTCAGAGTGGTTTGGATTATTACCATTTTGCTGATGAAAAAGATCAGTGTGATGGTTAAGCTTAATTGTCAGTTTGATTGGCTCCTTTAAATTTTAGATGTCAGGTATTTGCTTGCAGTGACAGGAAAACTAATACAAAAATTGAGACCAAGAGGGAGCCATTGCTGTGAATGCACCTAGACATGAGGTTTGAAAATATTTGGAGTTAGTTTAGGACAGGAGTTTGGAAAAGGTTGGAGAATTAGGCTGGCCAAAGCCTAAAAGGCTGTAATCAAAGCCTGATGTGTGAGTCTAGTCAGAGGTAAGGGGGCCAGAATGCTGATAGGAATGAGGACAGTAAAAGCCAGGCTCAGGAAGTTTAAATTAGAACAAAGATTTCACTGGCAATTTGATTAGAGGTCACATGTATTATACTTTGGCAAAACTTTTGTCTACGTTTTGCCTATGTCCTAAGACCATGTAGGAGAATGAGATTAAGGGTAGTGAACTAACTGATCAGGCTGAAGAAATTTCAGAGCAACCCAATGTTGAGGCTGTAGCAAGGGTACTGCTGGCTGCTTTTTAGTCAGACTTGTAGTGAGAATCTGGCAAAAAGCAGAGCAGAAAATTTTTTTAAAGATTTTGACTGCAAAAGAACAATATATGAAGTTGGTGCTGAAGAAGGTGTGAATGTTGAAGAGATTAGCAAAATTAAAAAGGACCAAGACCCACTAAAGTGCTTGCTGAAGGCCAAATGAATACAGAATTAAGTAAAGATACAGTGGTTCCTTGGTTCACAAATTTAATTTGTTCCACAATTCTGGAAAAAATGGCCCTGTTCATGTTCATGGGGTAAAGATGGCTGTGGTTGTGTTCATTACCTAATGCAAAGTTTGCAAACAAAAACAAAATTTTTCACAAACCTAAGTATTTATGAACTGAAATACCATTGTACCAGCTCCACTCTCGTGACCAATGATAAAAACGAGGGTTGTAATTGTCATAAATATTTCTTTCCTATTTTGTTAATGTGCTTATGCATATACACACATATATTAAAGAGATATCTTTGAGTTTTGTTTTTTGTATTCCTACACCGTGTAACATAGCTTGATTGACTTAATATAGGTACTTAATGTATTGTTATATCTGCATTCTAAGTTATATAATGTCAGAAGAAGGGTAAGCATTGGCTCAAAGAAAACCTTTGCCCCTATTCTATGTAAAAAATTAGTACATATTTGGATGTAGACAAGATAGCTGTGTTAAGTAGAATTAATTGACTTGGTGTTGTGTTCTTTTGGAGACTAAGTACAGTGTAGGGAGATGTGATGGTTAAGCTAAATTGTCTTGGGAGCTGTCTAGAGAATTAGTGAAGACACTTCTGGGTGTGTCTGGGTGGGTCATATAGGTGCTACCATATCTACTCCCTGCCACTCTTCCCTGCCCTGCTCCCCAGTCACTATGCACTAAGCAGCTTTATTCTGCCATCATTTTCTGCCATAATAATCCTCCCTTAAACTGAATCTTCTGAAACCATAAGCTGAAGAAGTCTCTGCTTTATGTTGTGGGTGTTGAGTATTTGGTTCCATTGATGAGAAGCTGACTAATACAATCCATGGAAGTTGATTAACTTGCATAAAGTTAAATGAATAACTGAACTGGGGATTTGAACACAAATCTGTCTGGTTTCAAAGCCACAGTTCTTTCTACTGTGCCCCAAAATGCAGACTTTTTATCTGTGTTTGAGAAAAATAGTTGTTATAGTGACAATAAAAATGTACATTTTGGAAATCCACAATAGCCCATTAGACATTTTGTATCCATTCAGGTAGTTACCTTGCCCTTGGTACCAGCCCAAGAAAATAATCTAGGTTATATTCTTCCACATGTTTTTTGTTTGCTTTTGCTGTACTTAGGATTGAATCCAGGGCCTCACATGTCTAGTAAGTTGCTCTACCACATCCTCAACTATTTTTATTCTTATTTTGAGATAGAGTCTCACTGTGTTGCCCAGGCTGGCTTGAAACATGTGATCCTCCTGCCTCAATTTCCTGAGTACCAGAAAATATAGGTGTACACTACCATGCCTTACACTTCTTATGTTTTATATAGCCAAAAATTAGGTTCACATAAGTACAAAATCAGGGAAAAGTTAATGTAAATTATGATTTATATCCTTAATTAAATTTTGCATACCATTAAGTACATCAAATATGAAGACCAAGCCAGGAACAGACTTTAAGCTATTTTGTGTTTACTTGGTAAATAACATCATAAAGCTTGGTTTAAATTTGTTACAGTGTTCAGAAGTATTGCTATTAATTCATAGCTAGCCTGGGATACATAATGAGTTCCAAGCTAGCCTAGAATATATAACAAGACCCTGTAACAACAATAAAAAAAAAAAGTGGTTGCATTCCATTTGTAAACTGTAATACAGATTTATTCTTAAGTAGTTGTAGTTTTAGTATAAATTGTGTTTTTTTTTTAGATTAAGCTGAGTGAAGTTGTTGGCTCAGGAAAAGATGGCAGAGTACTTAAAGAAGATATTCTCAACTATTTGGAAAAGCAAACAGGAGCCATATTACCTCCTTCACCAAAAGCTGAAATTATACCGCCTCCACCACAACCAAAAGACAGAACTGTTCCCATACCAATATCAAAACCTCCAGTATTCATAGGCAAAGACAAAACAGAACCTATAACAGGTAATAAATAATAACAGCAATATGTATTTTGGGGGAAGCTACTTCAATAAATGCATGTTCATATGTTTTCGAATCTTCCTAAAGGAAAAGTACAAATTCAGCACATATTTTTTATTGTGAAATGACAGTTTTCTGAGGAAACATTTCACTTTGTATGCACTGTTAAATTCTGTATTTTAATACATTAACAGATTTATAAATTATGATTGGATATTTTCCAGGCTTCCAAAAAGCAATGGTCAAGACCATGTCTGCAGCTCTGAAGATACCTCACTTTGGGTATTGTGATGAGGTTGATCTTACTGAACTGCTTAAGCTACGAGAAGAATTAAAACCCACTGCTTTGGCTCGTGGAATTAAACTGTCCTTCATGCCTTTTTTCATAAAGGTGAGATTTCATTCATTTCAAACAAAACTTGAGTAGGACATTTACGTTTTTCTTTTTTTTTTTTTAATTGTATTTAAAGAGAAGGAAAAAATAAAGCAAAACAAAAAAAAAGCGTAGAAACAATACAGAATTTCAAAAAAAATGAACAGTAAGAAATCACTAGTTGATACATTACATATTGTCTTCCTGGATGTAGTTGTTCAAGTTACAAAATCAAAGCATACAAAGTGGACATTCAGTGAGGCTGCAAACAGCTCCCTTCTCTGATCCAATAAAAACTTAGCAACATAATTATCAATCCTACACCCTTAAATATACATGCAGTTATATCCTTTAGAGCACTTGCTTTTCCTCCTTTTGCTTTTTAAGTCCATTATCTGTTTAGTTATATCATGTTTCAGGTTGCTCAGTACCTTGCTGATCTGTTTTGTTGTTGTTATGTACTTTTTAAAAATTTTTTTTCTTATTTATTATTATTTTTTATTTGATTTATTTATTTTATTTTGAAGGTAGTAAAATATAGCAGAACAAGACAGGACATAGCCAACTGAGGCAGTGCAGTGAAACTGGCACAGAACCTCACAGCAGGCCACCGATACAACAGCAATAGGTACAATAGTGTATCTGGTTTTCTTCATAATAGTTGTTCCTTCAATCAGGCAGAGCAATATCAAAGGAAATACGGAAATTACAAGAACAGAATATTGAATAGTGCAATACCATTGATCAAAACAGAGCAAAACAGAGATAAATATATTTGCCCTCAAAGAGATGGCAGAAGAAAATCCCCCTTATTTGCTATATTGCATATAGTCACACTCGCAAGACATGCTCAGATCTCGGGCTCTCACTTGCTGGGACGGGGGGGCATGGATGTTTGATTCTTAGCCCGCGCACTGGTAGGCTCACAGCTGCCCACCAGAGGGGTGAACTGGCTGCCCGTTTTCCCAGCGCCCCAAGGTCCCATTTACGTTTTTCTACAAAGATTCAATGTGTTAACTAGATTGAATAAAAATACTACTTCTTACCACATTGTATAGTTAGAAAAATGTGGAAATGCACTACTTCTTTGTATCTTTGGGGTTTATAAAGTTTAAATCTCTATGCCATATTTTTATCTGCTTATCTCCTTCAACTAGGGGATCATCCTGACAGGTAAGTAACACTTAATTCTGAAAGGATCACCCAAAAAGTCCTGGTTTGTTCTAAAATGAAATTTAGTACTAAATTTGAATATCACAAACATCTATGTGTTTTTATTCATTTATCAGACTTATACAGTGGCCTTGAAGCCAGTATAAAATAGAATTAGACCATCAGCAGACCTTAAGCAACTTACAGCACAGCCCACATAATGAGTATTACAGAGCAGCTACCATGTGCTGGGGCCTATCGTAAGCATACTGTATACAGTATCTCTTCATTCTCAGAGTAACCCTGACATGTAAATATTACTGTCCTTACTTTATTTAGAGAAACTCGTCAGGAACACATAGCTAATAAATGGAAAAGCAAGTTTCTGGTTCTAGTCTGTTTCACTCAGAAGCTCATGCTGATGTCTTAAACACCAGTGTGACGCCACTCCTGCCTTGTCTTCATCCTGCGCCAATGATAATCTTCCATGAATCAAATTATTGTGTTACTATTTGATTCTTTTGGATAGTTCACTTTCATTTCCTTTCAGGCGGCTTCCAAACTCCTAACGGTGACATACAAATGATTTTGTAAGTCTCTGCTGCCTACCTCTATTCTTCTCTGTCTCATAGTGACTCCCTCTGTTTTAACCACATAAACTACACAGAGTGGCTGGAATGTACAGTTCTACCTGAAATTCCCCATCCTCTTTTCCACCTGAAATACCCCATCCTCTCTTGATCTACCACCTGCACATCCTGAATACCAAATTGAGCTCAGATATAAATACCCAGTGGCTTCTGTCACTGTTATTGTTTGAGTCAAATACTCTTTTGTTTCCCACTGTCTCCAGTGTTTACTTTTTTTTGTCTCTTCACTGGATTCTGAGCTATATGAAGAAGAAAGCACTTCCCCTTAGCAGCCACTCTGACAAGTGGATGCTCTGTAAACATAAGTTGTGGTAATGTCTCCACATAAAGAGAACATCTTGACTTGAGATGAGGCAACTGAAACAAATGAATAGTGTCACCCAAGTTGTGCATGAATGGGAATATAGCTAAGGGTTCCACAGGTGGAAGCAGCAGTTGAGTTGACAAAAACAGTGAAAGAGGGTGAGTGGAGGCTGGAGGCAGTGATGTGTCCACAGGAGAACAGGGAAGAGCCACTCAGAAGCCAAGTAAGTGGTTTTAATGTAACGGTTTAAACAACAGCTAAAAATAAATAAATAAAATAAACAATAGCTACTTTTGATTTACAAGTTTACAGGCGAGCATGCTGAATCTGCCGACACTGGCTGAGCTCTTCCATGTCTGCAGTCAGCTCACAGGTTGGCAAGGGGTTACTGGTGTGGATGATCTGTGTGGGCTGACCCCGATTCTCTCCCAGACATCTCCTCATCGCCCCAGCCTCTCGCCTCAGCATGGTATCCTAGTGCTGACAGAGAGGGATGAAGAGATGGAGCAGAAATGCTCAGTGAAGCAAGAACAAACTTGAAGGAGCAGAGCCTGGAAGAAAGAGGTCAGTGCTGATCTCACAGGCACTGAAGTCAAGCCCTTTTATTGCAAGCTTTTCTCCATCAAAGTTTGTTCCTGTTTCACTGGCCAAAAAGCAGGTCACACACCTGAGCTCAGCACTTGAGAGCACTTTTAAGGGATATGAATGCAGGGTGTGTTTGTACAGGAGTGGAACCACTGATTCAGCCTCTGAGACTCAGGCAGAAGAAAGCCCTTTTAAGCGGGAAGTAGGTAACTGTTACAGGCTTACAATGGTTGCGTAGCATAAGGTTTAGTAACAGGCTGTTGGAATAGAAATTATAGGTCACAGTGTCCTCTGCCAGAACTGATTGAGTGAGATGTTGAAGTGGAAACTTTGTTGCCATAGGTTGGAGAATGAGTAGAAGCCAAGGGAAAAAGAAATGCTAAAAAATATGGTGAAAGGCAGATAGGGCAGTGGGTGCTGACTGAGGGCAGTTAAGGCGGCTGTCTGTAGACCAAGAAAAGATTCCACACACACACACACCCTCAAGGAAAAGCTGAGCAATTTGTATACTGAGGGAAAGAGTAAGAGATGGGAAGTTAAAAACTGTGTGTGAAGGATTATTGGAGGAAGGCCCCAGCCTTTGGGAAGAATGGCATAGCCACCCCATGGCTACACCGGGTGTGGTGCCACGTGCCTGTGACCCTAGAAGTCAGGAAACTGAGACAGAAGGATCATCTCAAGTCCAAGGCTACCCTGGGCTAAGTAGTGAATTCAAGGCTAGCCTGAAACTATACAGAAAGAGGATTTCAACACACACATACCCCATGGGGGCCTTAATTTCATCTTAAAGAGCAAGAGAGCCTCACTATTATTTTGGATCAGATTCCTGTTACTGACCTTGATGAGGGCAAATCTACTTACATATTGACTTTCTTATTGCCATTTTTCTCCATTGTTGCAATTTAAATGGAATACCTATAGCTCGAAAATAAAATTTAGTGTACTTTGTTTTAAAACGGCATAGAAGTTTCAGAACATTTGAAAGTATAGTACTACCAAATTGTTTGTGGGTTTAAATTCAGTCTACCACTACAATTATCTGTTTGTGTCTGGATAATTTTAATTCAAGCACACTGTAACAGAACTTTATTGTCCATGATGACTTCCAAATTTATTTTTATCTGCTTTTCTATTGTCTTTCTTTATACCAGCTAGCCATACTGCATATAAACAAAAACTGATAGAGTATTATGATGTTATATTTCCTTCTTGATTTCTTCTTTTTTAAAAAAATCTTAATGTTACATTAATTTTCAAACAAAGTGCAATGCAATAATTACATCATCTTTAAATGCATTTATTTTCAAGAGTACAAATGTAACTTAGAAAAAAAATAAAATAGTACAGAATATTACACAGAAGAAAAAAGGACATAGTTTTTATTTCCTTTTATAAAATTTGGATTATACTCCAAGCACTTTTTATGTGAAACTCTTTAGATTAACCTAGTTATGGCTTTTTACATTAAAGTTATTAAGTCAAATGCTTGCTGAAACTTTCAAGTCATAAGGACTATGAAATTTATGGTGAATTTTTTTGTTATATTTGTCTTTCACTGAGCTATTTTTTTTTACCTATATTAAAACTAATGTAATAACTGTGAAACCCCACTCTCTATATTTAAACTCTTCCCTTAACTGTCTAATTCAAAGATTTTATTTTATTTTATTTTATTTTATTTTTACTGTGGAGACCAACAACCCACATATAAAAATAACACAACACAAAGAGAGAAAACCCAAGGCAATGGAGAGAGGGAATTCTTTTTAAGAACAAGCATAAGCATTTTTATTTTGCTGTCGCTTTAAATTTAATGTGAAGTGTGGGTACCAAATGCAGTGTGTGCTCTTTGAGTTCTAGTTTACTGGGTGGACAGAGAACCTTTTAAGTATCAAGAACATTTTGGGAACAGATAGGGAAATAGGAATTTAGACAAGAAAGGAACAATCTTAGAGACAAAAGAAGGGTTCAGATTAAAGGGTAGGCAGAACAAAGATTAACATGGTTTAGTGAAACTTGGGCTCTCCTGTAAATACTGGAGCCAGCTCTGACCTTCACTTGGCAAGGACACCAGGTGGAACACTTGGTCCCTGTAGTGTGTGCATATGGAAATCCTTATCACCTGCTCTTTCCTACACAGGGAAATAACTTAGCTACTTTTTTGCATTTTGATTCCAACTGTATTTTTGAACTACCGGTTTGCTTCTCAGAGAAAACTTAAGATACTACATGAGAATGAGAAAGAACTGAGACATTTTCTTTGGAACTTTGTTCAGTCTGTATAGTTATTTTGAAAATCTCCTTGGTGTTTACAAACTATCTCCTGTATTTACCTATTTATGAATTTTCTCTTTTTTGTGATACTGGTGAAAATACAATAGTAATGCACCTCAGTATATGTAGACTTGAAATTAAAACTCAGCATAAATAAGAGTCTCTGTCTGTCTGTCTCTCTCTCCTTTTATATCTCTCATTGCTTTCAATCCTCTGGTTTTTCAGAGTTAAAAGTGCCAATGTTGCATTCTCTTTCTGTTTAAACAGGCTGCTTCTTTGGGATTACTACAGTTTCCGATCCTTAATTCTTCAGTGGATGAAAACTGCCGGACTATAACGTACAAGGTTGGCTACACATTGTAAAAATATTCACTATAAATAGAAAATTGTGCAATATGCTTGTAGGTTAGAGAGACTTATATCAGACCTCCAGTAATGATCCTTGTAAAGGCTAGATTTAAAGGTATAAAACACTTAAGTTTGGGAGTGCCACAAAGCCCTCAATTTTACTCCTACATCACACAAAAAATTAAGTATCACTTGTTATTCATGTTTTCACTGGTTAATGATACTCTAGATTTTTAAATTTTCATAAGTCATTTATGACAAACGTATTGCCAATATCATATTAAATGGAGAAGAGCTCAAAATTTTCCTTCTAAAATCAGGAAGAAGGATGTCCACTATCCTATTTAAAATAATCCTCAAAACATTAGGCAAAGCAGTCAGACAAGAGAAATAAAAAGAGACTATATTTACATAGGAAAAGACAAAAGTCAAAATATCATTATTTGCAAGAATCCCCCAAAAAACTTCATGAGAATACTCCTAGAATTACAGTTAATAACCAAGTTCAGCAATATAGCAAGATATAAAATGAATACACAAAAATCAATAGCATTCCTGTGGAATAATAACTCACTGAGAAAGAAATTAGAAAAACAGAACCATTCACAATAGTATCAAAAAAAATCAAATTTCTAGTAATTTACATAACCAAGAAAGTGAAAGACCTCTATAACAAAAATTACATCACTCTGAAAAAGGAGCTGAAAGAATACATTAGAAAAAAGGTCAGGTGTTGTGGTATGTGCCTGTAATGCCAGTGCTTGGAAGGCTGATGCAGGAGGATTGCTGTGAGTTTGAGGCCAACCTGGGCTACAAAGTATTCAAGTATATGTATATGTGTGTGTGTATATATATATATATATATATATTTTTTTTTTTTTTTTTTTTTTTTTTTTTAACCAGGGATCGAATTCACGACCACATGCTTGCAAAGCAGGCGCTTATGCCGCTGAGCTAAATCCCCAGCCTTATATGTTTTTTGAATAAAGAAAATTTTCTGTATTAAAAAAGAAAATAGTAATATTTACTTTCAATCCATGGCCCTAATATAATTCACTATTCTGAGATATATATCCTGCCACGTAGTCTTGAAATTATCTCTGGATAAATAAGATCTCTCAATCTCTCCCTCTTTTTCTCCCTCTTTGCTTTAAAAATTTGTCTTTCCTGAGTTAAAAATACTAACACTTCAGGTCCTGCAGGATTTCATTTTGTATACTTTTTTAAAATATATAAAATTTTACATATTTTTCTTTAACTTGCTTTTGTTCTTTTTCATTTGCTACATTGTGAACATCATTATGTGTCAATAAGTATAACTTGGTGACCTGTCAATAAAACTTTTGATTGTTTATAGTTTCTCAAACTCACAAACAATCTGTGCCAGACATGCCTGTGTGTTCCTAAATAGTTCTACAGTTATCTCCTTAGCGCAAACTCTTGTAAATGTTCGTACATATTGTCAAACATCTTCCAGAAATTCTGTAACAGCTCAACACTCTTCCCGCCAATATATGACTAATCTGTATTCCTACCAACAAAAAATTATTTTTGTCAAAAAAAACCCTAAAAATATTTTTGAATTATATCTTTTAAATCATTGGCAATCTGATGAAAATAGTTTTTTTCATAGTTGTTTTATTTCTTAGGCTTCTCATAACATTGGAATAGCAATGGATACTAAGCAGGGTTTGGTTGTCCCTAATGTGAAAAATGTTCAGATCTGCTCCATATTTGAGATTGCCGCTGAATTGAACCGCCTCCAAAATCTAGGTGCTTTGGGTCAGCTCAGCACCGCTGACCTTGCTGGAGGAACATTTACTCTTTCCAACATTGGATCGGTGAGTACAGATGTTCAAATTCATAAGCTATATCATAAATTTCAGATCATATGCTCAATTGAAAATATAAAATGTCATTTACTATGTGTTCTCTCTGAAAGCTTAATCTTTCTACTCTATTGTTTTTTTTAGATTGGTGGCACTTATGCCAAAGCAGTGATATTACCACCTGAAGTAGCAATTGGGGCCCTTGGATCAATCAAGGTATGTGTGTTAAATAACTAAAAAACAAATAAGTCAGAGCAGAGACACATAAAAGAGTACTCATTCCTAACATTTACCCCTCAAACCTTGTAGGTCTGAGTTTGTGAAATTCAGCTAGTAAGTTAGTTATTTCTTAATAAAGGTGGTGACCTGGATTGTTTCTGTGTGGATCAATCACTGAGAATTATATCTGGCACAGTTGTGAGTCTTTATGGATAGCCACAAATACATTCTATCACTTTCTATCAAAATATCTTTATTACAAAATACCAAAGAATCGTAATAAACCAGTCTTATTCATAACAATGTGAGGTGCCTCTTTTAGAGCATTTCTCTAAAATTTATACTCAAAGATTCATTGAGAGAGCTAGTTAAAAACACAGATTTCTTTGTCTTAGATGCAGAGTCCCCATGCTTGTATTTTAAACAAGAACCCAGATGATTCCAACACAAGTGATATATATGGTCATGATTCAGGAAATGCTGACTCGGAATAAGGTTGCAATGATTTTTAATCATGACTGAATATTAAAACCATCTGGAATTTTGGGGGGAAAAAAACTATGCCCATGCAAACTCAATACAAACTGATCAAAATTTAAGGGGATTGGGTAGTCTTGGTAACTCATGGTTGAAAAGTTCATAGGTACCATTTCAGAATGATCATTAATAAATGCCATTGTCACTCTGTTAACTTCATTCGCTGTTTACTCTTCATGTTTTAAGAAAATATTTTCTCTATATAGTATTTATAATGTTTTCACATTGAATATCTCTGGGACTTGTCTTTCATGACTTTATTACTTTATTATGGCATCTAAACCTAATAGATAGTTTGTTAGCTGCTAAATTACTCCCACTTTATTACAATGTCTGCTTTACCTTCAGGCAAACAAGGAAGAGGAAACACACACACACACACACACACACACCATGACACTTTTCTTTCCAAATCAGGAATTTGTCTGTGTAATAATAATTTCATTATCATTCTCCGTCCAACAACTTCTATTCTACCAAAAGTTTAACTTTCTACAGTTTCCAGATCATCATACCTGTTTGACAAAGTTTTTATTTTTCCTTTTCATTAAAGAGATTTATTTTCTTCTAAATATATATATGTATATATAAAATATATGTGTGTAATTATGGTAAAAAGATACATAACATTAAACTTACCATCTTAACCACTCACATATATAGTTGTGAGGCAGTAAGTACATTTACAATATTATGTGACTGTTACCACTGTCCATCTGTAGAAATTTTTTCATCTACAAAGCTGAAACTCTGAACACTTTAATCAGTATTCCCAATTCCACTTTTTCCCAGCCCCAGCAACTATCATTCTACTTTGTGAATTTTGACCATTCTGGTACTTCATATAAGTGGAAGTATTTGTCTTTTTATATCTATCTTATTTCACTTAGCATAATATTTTGAAAATTCATCCATATTGTAGCCTAAGCTAGAATTTCATGTTTTTAGGGCTGAATAAAAACAAATTATATGCAATGTTTTATTATCCATTCACCTGTCGATGACTATTTTGGGTTTTTCCCATTTTTAGCTATTGTGAATAATGCTGCATGAACATTAATATATTATATGTGTATATAAATAAATATATATGTTCAACAAGTATATCTTAAAGAATCATTTTGCCCAAGATATTAAGCATAATTCTTAGAATGCCAGTCTTTTTCATATTTTGAGACAAGGTCTCACTATGCTGCTTTGGCTGATCTTGAACTCCTAGTCTCAAGCAATCTTCCTGCTTCAGCCTCCTGTGTAGCTAGAAATATAGGCATGTACCACCATATCCAATGTAGACTATAAATCTTAGCTGTGACTTAATGTGATCTTTTTTGGATAAGAACAAATAGTATTTAATTCATTTCTGACTCTATTTTATCTTTGCTGTTTTGTTTTCACTGTAAATTTTAAAGTCCTTGCTAAATTGTCTAATTCATCTGAACTTTCTTGGTACTCAATCCCAGCCCTCTCTTTCTTCACCTACTAGCTGCACTTGACACAGTTTACCTCCTAGGAGAACTTTCTTCACTATAATTTGCAAAATGGCTTGCTAGACTGGTTTTTCTCCCCAGTCCCCTTGCCATGTCCTCTATCTCCCCAATTTCTACACAATAGAGCACCCCAGGGCGCAGTGATTAATCTTCTTCTACCCTGATGACTCCCACATTTACGTCTCTGGACAGAACTTCACTTTTCAACTCCAAATGTGTAACCTGCTTATATGACTAATAGGCCTCCCAGGTTTTAAAAAGTCTCTTCCCCACCAACCCCCGCCTCCCAGCCTGCTCGCCCTGAAGTCTGCTCTCTGCAGTGAAAGGCCATTCGGCTTAGACACCTATGTGGCTTCTCTTCTCACTCAGCGTCACAGGTGAGGCAGCTGCAGTGAGCAACGCAGACTCACGCAGATGCTGCTCTGTGCGATCAGGGACCCATGTCCAGCTGTAATTACTTTATCCCTCATGAAGTGATAAGGACAGATTCAGAGAGTAGGACTTAGAAACTTCTTAGTTCGACAGAGTGATTTTGTCATATAGTCTACTAAGAAGTTGGGCTTCTATTTTCCTATTTTGTAATAGTTCACTTTTAATAATACTTTTTTAAATATCCCAACATAGATTCGAGTTGCTTTTTTAAAAAGGTCCCTTACCAAAGATAGATTGAGAAGCACTGTGCTCCATGACTTGCCCTGCCCCAGCCACATTGTTCTGCTTTGGCCACAACTTCACCTCCTGCCCTCCAGGGCAGCCACCCTGCTGGCTTTGCTGTTCCCCAACATCCAGGCACGCTGCCCTCCATCTCCTTTTCCAAATCTGCGTGGTGTGTTTCCTCGTTGTCTCAGTGAGGAGCCTTCATTTCTTAGTGGTATTACTTGTCTGTCTCCGTCAAAGCTCCATAAGAATACCTGGGAAATAGTACATGCTAACTGAATAATTGTTTAATATTTGAAATCTAAGTTGAAATTTAATGAAGGTATAGAAACTGTATAGGGGCCAGGAAATTCCTTAAGGAAAACTGAAAGCTTGAGGCATGTCCTCTCAAAGGCGGGAGAAGTGGGAGCTAGCATTTTCCAAAGTCATTTGGGATGCCCACTTTCTATCTACCAGGAGGTGGGTCATCTTGATCTTACACCACTGTCACCAGAGTCCGAGCTTTGAGCGACTGAAAAGTTGCTCCATGTTTGTCTTCCTTGTCTCTAGGCCTTTCCTCGATTTAACCTCAACGGAGAAGTTTATAAAGCACAGATAATGAATGTGAGCTGGTCAGCCGATCACAGGATCATTGATGGAGCTACGATGGCACGCTTCTCTAATTTGTGGAAATCCTACTTAGAAAACCCAGCTTTTATGCTACTGGATCTGAAATGAAGAGAAATAAGATATTCTTGAACTTTTGAATTTCCAAGGAGTATGTGAAACCTAGCTGTAGCACACATATTCATACAACTTGCGTTGTAAATGATGTGTATTAAATGATTAAGGTTCTAAGGCACAATATTCGCCACTATTCTGTTAGATTTTTTAGTGAAAATGATGGTGGAATGGTTCTCCTAGGGCTGTCACATTTTATAATTCAGAGTGTGACTTCTTAGTGTTAATGGATTGAAACTGGCAAGAAAACAAAGTTACTTTTGCTAAAAGATAGCCATATATAGTGTCTCTTTCTTTCTTTCTTTCTTTCTTTCTTTCATTCATTCTTTCTTTCTTTCTTTCTAATCTTTAGTGAAACTTTTATAAGTTAATGAGACAAAGAAATTTGTTTTAGAGACAGGGTCTCCCTGTGTAGTCCAGGCTTGCTTTGGACTCATTATGTAGCCCAAATCATCCTCAAACTCACAGCAATCCTTGTGCCTCAGCCTCCTGAGTGCTGGGATTACAGACATGTACCACCACACCCAGCTGAGAACAGGAATTTATATACAAAAATATTTTCCATTTCTCTACAATCATGCTAATTGTTATATAAAATAAGTGCAATTATACTTACCTGGTAAGATACCCAAGGAATATGCGGGTGCTCCATTTAGAGTCTATGCTCTATAAATGTCTTATTTAAATCATGTGTTTTAAAAGGGGAAGTGGTTCTTAATTATAGTTTTATAATCAGTAAGGATACTAAATGCGTATGTTTGAAGTGGATATACATTTAGAATTTTGGTAATGCTTTGGCATTTTCTTGTGAAAAGCTTTACTTTTGCAAACTTACTTCATGTGAGGGAAATATTTTAAATGCATCAGCCACTGACTATTTAGAAGTCGACTGTCCTGGCCTAGTGTGGTGGCTTACATTTGTAATCCCAGCACTCGTGAGGCTGAGGCAGGAGGATCCTTGCGAGTTCAAGACCAGCCTGGGCTACAAAGTGAGCTCAAGGCCAGCCTGAACTGCATAGTGAGACTCTGTCTCAAAGACAAAAAAATGAAAAATAAAAGAAGTCGACTGTCCTTTAATTTTCTTGATCTTTTGCTAAGAATAGGATAAGAAATGAGTCTATTTCGTTCTCCATATTCTGAATAGGAACATAAATAAAAAAGAGAAGAGTAATGGTTAATTATGGACATAAAATTAAATAATAAGTTTTATACAGAAGTGAAGGCTTTATGATGGTCATTTTTTAAAAAGTCACTAATCAGCAACAGCATCACAATTAATCCAGCGTTTAAATTTGAATTCAGAAATCTCTATTGTTTCTAATATTGCCCTATTTAATACAATATGCCAAAATTAGTTTTTCAAGTGATAGTTTGTGAGCTTCAAGAAAAGGTCATTTTGCTGTCTACTTGATTGTTTGCTGAAATAATTTTTAAATCAAAGTAATAATCAAATAAATGTTGTTATTTTAAAATTCAGATTACATGGAGAGTTACAAAGTATCCTCCATGATCCTACCACTACTATTTTGTTGTACGTATCTGTAAACATATTATTTTTATAAAAATGGAATCATAGTATAACTATTATTTTATAATTTGATTTTTAAAAATGTGTCATTGTATTATGGGTAACTTTAATATCAATAAACAATTCCATGTTGGCATATTTTTAATGACTTGGTAATATTCCATTGCATGTATTTATTATATATTCTATTATTAAACATCCACCATATACTAAGTATGGTCCTAAGCATGGGGACACAGGTACCTGTCCTCATTGTCCCTATGTCTTGGGCTTAGAGTCTCATAAAAGAGGCACATTTTAAGTAATCATAAAAATAAAAGTATAATTACACTTATGTGTAGAAAAACACCAGAGTGTTATGATCTATCTAATAGAGGTTACTGATCCTGGGAGAATCAGAAGTTATATATCCCACAATTTAATTAATTTCTTATTGATAAGCATTTATTAAATTTTATACTATTGCCAGGAATATAGCTCAGTGGTATAAGCGCCTGCCTGGCAAACACAAGGTCCTGAGTTCAATTCCCAATACCAAAACCATAAAATAAATTTTATATTATTTTATATTTTTAATTTTTATTGGTACATAATGATTACAGTTCATCATAGGAACTTGGTACATGTACATAACACACATTAATTCTTTTTTTTTATTTACTTCTCCCCCCCTTCCTCCATCTCTTGTTCCTCTTCCCATTTGCAAAAGATCTGTCTCTGTTTCCTATGATCTTTTATATTTTGATCTTATAGTCATACTTTCAGTTTCTCATAGGAGAGAAACCATGTGATGTTTAACTTTCTGTGTCTGATTTGTTTCACTTAACATGATAATCTCAGACACATACTGTGAATGACTAAATTTATCCCTTTTTGTAGCAGAGTAGTACTCCGTTGTGTGAAACACCACATTTTCTTTATCCATGTACCAGCTGATGCACATGTAGGCCACTTCTAAGATTTAGCTATTATGAATTTTACTGCTGTAAACATGGATGTGCATGTATCATTGGAATGTGATATCTTTAAGTCTTTTGGGAAATAATGTAGAAAGGAAATAGGTGAGGTGAATGGAATTTCTACTTTGGTTCTTTAAGGAAACTCCGTTCTGATTTCCATAATGTACTAGTTTACACTCCCACTAATGTAGAAGGGTTCTTTTTATTTGATTTCTTGATGATGGCCTTTCTATGTGGAGTAAGATGGAATCTCAGTGTTTTAATTTGTATTGCTCTAATGCCCAGAAATTTTGAACTTTTTAAAAAAATATTTATGGTTCATTTGTAATTCTGAAAAATGTTTATTTCAATTGCTGGTTTTTCTATTGGGTCTTTTATATGAGATGACTAACTTATTTTGAGTTCTTTAAATATTATAGATATTAGTCTTCTGTATGAAGAGTAGCAAACAAAAATTTTTGCCACTATGTATGTTGTCTCTTTGTTGGTTGTTTCTTTTGCTGTACAAAAACTTACTCTTGATTCTTGATGTTATTTCATGTACAGTTGCAGTTCTACACAGAACATCCTTCCCTACACCTATGTTTTCAAGAGTTTTACCTAGTTTATCTCCCAGCAGATAAAACGTTTCTGTTTTACTATTTATATCTTTGCCTCATTTTGATTTTAGTTTAGTACATGGTGAGAGCTGTGGATCTAGATTCAATCTTCTGCATGTGAAATGCCAGTTTTCCCAGCACCATTTATTATATTAAACAGGCTATCTTTCCTCCAGTGGTGCTTTTGCCCACTTTGTCTAATATCACATAAGCATATTAAGTGTGCATGGGGTTGTTTCTGCATTCTCTATGCTGTCTGATTGATCCACATGTCTTTGTGTCAGTACCATGCTGCTTTTATCACTGTAACTTTGTAATATAACTTGAAGTCTGGATATATTTCCTGTTTTTCTCTTGTTGCCCAGATTTCCTTTTGCTATTCTGGGTCTCTTCTGGTTCCCCATGACTTTTAGGATTTTCTCTAGTTGTCTGATGAGTACTTGGTCATATTTTGATTGGAGTTGCATTAAATCTGTATATCAGTTTTGAAAGTATGGCCATTTCAATAATATTGGTTCTACCTATCCAGAAACAGGGGAGATCTTTCCATTTTCTGATATCCTTTTCAGTCTCCTCTTTAAGAATACTAACATTTTCATTGTAGGGGCCTTTCACTTCCTTGGTTAGGTAAATCCCTAAGAATTTAATTTTTCTTGATGTTCTGAAAGGTATTATTTTCATAATTTCTTTCTCAGTGAGTTTATTGTTGATGTATCGGAGTGCTACTAGTTTTTTCTGTGTTGATTTTTCTATCCTGCTACATTACTAAGTTTGGTTATTCTAGGAGTCTTTTGGTGAGTTTAGGCGGAGTAAGTTTTTCTACACGGAAAGCCATATCATCTGTAAATAATGGTAATTTGACTTCTTTTCTTCCTATATGTATTCTTTTTTTTTTTTTCTCTTACCTGATTGCTCTGGCTAATGTTTCAAGCACTATACTGAAAAGGAGTGGTGGGAGTGGGATATCCTAGTTTTGTTTTATCCTAGATTTTAGAGGGAAAGATTTCCACATTTTGCCACTTAATATGATGTTGGCACTAGGTTTGCTATTAATATCTTTTATCAGATTGTGGTAAGGACTTTCTATACCTATTTTCTTTAGGGTGTTTTTTTTTTTTTTTTAACCATGAATAGATGTTGGATTTTGTCAAAGGTTTTTTCTGCCTCTATTGAGATAATCATATGAATTTTGTCCTTGTTTCTTTTTATGTGGCATATTAAATTTATTGATTTGTGTCTGTTGAACCATCCTTGAATCTCTAGAATGAAGCCTATTTGGTCATGATCGATCATTTTTGATTATTTGTTGCCAGTGATTATTCTGTTTGCCAGTGTCTTGTTCAGGATTTTTGTGTCTATATTCATGAATGAGATGTGCCTGTTGTCTTGGTTACTTTTCTCTCATTACTGAGACAAAATACCCAACACCCAAAATTAGAGAAGAAAAGGTTTATTTTGCTTACAGTTTATGGAGGTTTCAGTCCCTAATCAGCTGGCTCCAAGGCAGGGTGGCATTGCACCAGGGCAACACTTCAAGATGGCAGAAAACAGCAAAGCAACAAAAGTGGGGCAAAAGTGGGGCAACAGTGAGCCTCTTTTTCTCCCTTACACTATATGTAGGCTGTGCCCCTTGGGTGGGTGTAGCGCTCACACCATCTGTGTTTCTTCCTCTTGCACAGGCTAAGGTTGTTACAAAGGACCCTGGCCCCCCACTGAATTAGTTAAATTTCTGACCTCAAATTGACACAGTGAACAATATCCTAGAGAGATAATGGCTTGTCCTCTACTCCCCAGGCTGTGGAGCTGCTGAGTTGCTTAAACTTTTAGACTAAAATTGACACACCGTTTTCAACCATAACACCTGTAGTATTCTTTTTTAATTGGATCTTTGTCTAGTTAAAGAATCCCCGTATGCTAGCCATGGGGATGACTTTGGGAGTATTCCTTCCTGTTATGGATTTTAAAATGATGGTCAATTTAACACCAGGTGAATTAAATCAGCATGGTCCTGAGCGTAGTTGCCCCACTTGAGGAAAGTTACCAGCATAAATAGAGATGTAGAGAAGATGAGTGAGTCATTATGGGTTCTCCTATGTATTGCTGTTTGAGCTGTTGGTTCTCCTGGAGGAGCTCATCATGACTAGCTTCCCCAGTATGAATCTGACCATTGACATCCAAGGAGCTTGCGTTCTTGTTGGTGAGAGTGCTGTGGTTCACTTTGGGGAAGCTCTGGTCCTGACATCGAGCATCATTTCTGGCTCCGAAGGGGAAGATATGTATCATTTAATCTCCAGGAGAAACTCGTCATGCTGGCTTTCTGGCATGTACTCAACTGCTATCATCGGAGCAGCTCAGGACCTCCATGTTGCTGAGGATGGCCGTGGTGCTTTTCAGGACAGCCCTGGTCTTTATTATGAGCATGACTTCTTGGTTCCAGCGTAGAACTCACAACCTACCAGCACCGCTCCTTCACCTCACTGGCATAAGAGTTTCTAGCTTCCACCGCTGATCTTTGGGCCTTCCCAGTGTAGTTTCATAAAAGAGACTGGCATGAGTCCTTGTCGTGGACTCTAGACCTCCAGTTAGATTCGTGGAAGGCATTGTCATGGGTTCTAGGTCTTCATCTGGACTCATGCAGGACATTGCTGTGGGATCCAGGCCCTTGACTGAATATTCTGAGTCTTTAGTGTTGTGAACAGATTTTCTGCACTTTCTTATGTTAAACTCTAAATGACCATCATAAAATAATATTATAAATTCTGTGTCCTGATTCTAATTGTTCTCCACACAACCCCTGACTACAACACTTCCCTTTCAATTTTGTTAGAGTTTGAAGAATGTTGGCATTAGATCTTTGAAGTTCTTACGGAATTCAGTGGTGAATCCATCATGTTTTGTGCTTTCCTTAGTAGATTTTTTTTATTACTACCTCCATTTTATTGCCTTTTATTGGATTATTCAGGACTTTAATGTCTGCTTGGTTCATAAGTTTTGATAATTCATATGTATGTGGGAATCTATCCAGTTTTGGATTCTCCAATTTATTAGAGTATAGGTTTTTGAAGTAGTGACTAATAATCTGGGTTTCAGCAGTGACTGGTGAAATATAACACTGGTCAGATCCTGTTGTTTTGTTTTGTTTTGTTTTGTTTTGTTTAAGATAAGGTCTCACTATGTAGTTTAGGCTGCCTTCACTTCCCTGTGTAACCCAGGCTCACCTCAAATTCACAGTGTTTCTCCTACCTTAGTCTCTGAAGTGCTGGGATTACAGGTGTGAGCCACTGTACCCAGCTCTGATCAGATTTTAATGGTCCCTAAGTGTCAGGGAAAGACACGGTCCTTATCTATCAGTATTATATTCTGGCCAGCATCAGCTACTGGTGATTTGTTGGAGACCACTACAAAGCAGCTCTGAGCAGGATTTAAATTTTACTAATTGGCTTTCTATGTTTATTTGTGAGTCTGTCCTAGGCTTCGGCCCCTTGCTTGGCCGATGGGAGCTGATTCATAGTAAGTGAACCTCTATGAATCACGGATCTCAGCTGAGGTTTGTGGTAACCAATGAGACCAAAGACACCTCAAAGGGGAAGATAAGGCTACAGATGAAGACACCTTGGCTCCTCCACTAATTAAGTAAATGGAGACAGCAGTTAAAGGAAGTTTACACCTATAGTCTCCATTCTACCATGACTGTTATCTTGGAAATAAGATAGTTCTCCTAAATTGGCCTAATTTACAACTTGGAGAACCCCCTAGGTCCTGCTCATTTCCTGCCTTTTCTTAGTTTTCTCACCCTTTGTCAGTGGTCCTAGTAAAGTAGGCTAATCCAGAGAAGAGGGGTCTTAACCCTCTGAGTCACGAGCCTAACTAAGGGTTTTTGAACCTCCTGGATGGAGCCCCTAAAATTATACAATTTGTTTCTTTTTATTTAACCTCTGCTGTACATGCTTTTGGAAGGTCAGGGATCTAGGGCAGAACCTGATAGTGACTGCAACAGTCTTGGGCTATGAATACACCTCAACAACAGACAGCCCATAGCAGGGTGGGCCTTGGTCCTTCCTCAAAACTCTGCTGATTTCAGTGAGCTGTGGGCCCAGAGTATGACACAAATTGGCTGAATTGGTGGCCACACATATAGTATAGGATCATGGGGCTGGTAAATTCATGATATTCTACCCAGAGCTGGCTGATCACAGGCTGGTTTGGGCCTATGGTGACCCAAGGCAGATGCCTGTGGGAACAGATTATTTTTTGCCCTATTCATTCTGAGCAATATACCTTCAGTATACCCAGCATATCTGGGACCAACCTGGACTTATATTGCCCTCAATCACTGAAACATTGGCAGCATGCTAATAGCAGACTCCTGGCAATCTGGGAACGTGTACTATCTGGTACAAATAAGGAATATGACTACATCATATATAATAAGCAGCTGGCTTAGGATTTCTGGAAATCAGACACAAACTAGGCCTGATCAGAAAGGCTGTAGTAAATGACTAATCCTTCAATGCCCAGATATCTCAGATCAACAAGCATCAGACACTTCAGCAAACCATGACCTGGCCTATAGTCAAAATAAAGTTCTAGAAACTAACCTGATAGCAATCAGTATGGAAGAATTCTCAAAAGAGTTTAAAACAACTCTTTTAAGGAAATTCAATAACCTTGAAAAAAACGTAAAGATACGTTTCACTACTCTAGTAGAGAAACAAACAGATGGGGAAAAAAATTTTTAAATAACACTTTTTTTTTTTTTTTTGGTCTTTTGAGACAGAGTATTGCTATATAGCTGGGTTCCTGACCCTATGTAGCTTGAACTCCTGAGGATCCTTCTGCCTCAGTCTCCCAGTGCTGGGATTACAGGCCTGTGCCACCATGTCTTGCATGGCCTTTAGGTTTTGTACTGATTAGCTTTTTTTTTTTAAGGGATCTCTTTGTGTTCCTCATGCTGGTCTTGAACTTGTAAGTGTGACAGCTCTCTCACCTCAGCCCCAAGTGAATGGGTCTCCTGGCACCTGCCGCTGTGTCACGTTTAGTTCCCATAGTGCACCATCAACACTGTTGTAATTTCCCCCAACCATCAGCCGTACAGGCACAGAGGCCATTTTATAAAAGCCATTTACTTTATAGCCTACTGAAACTGACCAGAAATTAGAAGGTCACTGGAAATGATTTTTCAGTCTTTATTTGGGAAAAGCATGCCGTCATCTAAATAACATTAGTGTCATTTAGCAAGAAAAAAAAACCTAATTTTACTAATGAGTAGAATGGTTGCCATAGATTTTCTCATTATGTAAAGACAGTTATCATATGAAATATAGCATCTAGCAGTAGTAAACTTCCTGGAGGCATTTAAATCAGATAACTAGAATAAAAAACATTATGATCTTCCTTCAAAAGAGAAAACAACACTAGAGGAAAAACAATATCCTTTACACATCCATCAAATAATGACATAAAATGGTGCTGGCTTCCTATATATTGAGTAATGAGGGTTTTTTTAGTTAGTTTGGTTTGATTTTTTGACATAGGGTGTTGCTGTGTAGTTTAGGCTGGTTTTAAACTGTGTATGGTAGCCCAGACTGGCTTCAGCCTTATTAGCAATCCCCTACCTCAGCCTCCTGAGTGCTAGGATAACAGGTGTGTGTCACCACATCTGACTGATTGAGGTATTTTTGACAGCATAACAAATTTAATAGATAAGCTTCTCCTGCTTTTAATTTTATGCACTAAGTTTAATTCCATAAAATCAAAGTGATACCAAATATAAAACCTTTCACAAAGATAATTTCATGTAAATAATGTAATACTTTTTCTCTAGGAATGTTGATGAGATTTTTAAATATATTTGGTATATATTTCAAAAGGCAACTATAATAATTGTCCCTTTTATATTTTCAGAAGGACTAAGGAGAACCTTAATATCTATTTAAAGTGAAAACAGAAAAGTTTTTTTTCTTCTTTGTATTTAGTAAACTGAAAGTAAACATCTTATAGAAATATTGGAATGCATTGCTCTTATACAGGTTTGTAAATTTTTCTTCAATAAATAGGGTCTCGCTATATTTCCTAGACTAGTCTTAAACTTCTGAGCTCAAGTGATCTGCCTCAGCCTCTCAAGTAGTTGGCCTATCAGTACATACCACCAGGCCTGGCTTTTATCATCATTTCTAATAAACACAAAATGATTAGAAGAACTAATGCAATAAAAGGCTGTGGAATTTTGGAAAATGATACCTTCTGCATGGGACTTTGTCCTGCTCAATCCAAGCAATATTTAAGCCAACAGGGCACTTCTAATCTTGCATCAGAGACATAATGGGATGAAGGCCAGGTTCTTGTGCAATGTGTGAAACCTTTGGTTTGCAATGTCAGTGTGGTAGACCACTTGTCAATGCTGAGCATTTGATACTTAATTTTTAAATTGTGGGTCATTTTCCATTTTGTACTTCTCCTTACCATTTCCATTCACTTAATTATACCTACCATTAACTTAGTCCATTTGCCTTTCTTAGTCTAGTTTCAACTCTAGCTGTATCTTTGCAACAAAGTAAATTGCTAGTGTGTCCCCCACCCCATCGTGGAGATTGAACCCAGGACCTTTGCCTTGTGCTACATCCCCAGCAACCTTCCTTCATTTTTTACTTTGAGACAGGGCTTACTAAGTCACTAAATTGTCCAGGTTGAGCTCTAACTTTGCTATCCTTCTGGCTTAGCTAGAGTTCTGGCATTGCAGGCATTTGCCACCATTCTCTGCTCTAAATCACTAGGATTTTACATCTAATTGCACTAGATTGCAGTATTTGTCCAGGTTTAGTAATCTTGACTTTTTTGGGCTTTGCTTTCATCAAAGTTTTAGATCAATTGTGAAAGCTTCTTGCAACAAACTTAAAGGTAAGTATCTTTTCCTAAATTTTATGCAGTCTTACTTCTCTAGGTGCAAGGATGAGTTGGGTCATGTGCAGTGCCTGTCAAGGGAGACTACCTAAACATCAGCCCAGTCAGAGTGTGCATCTCTTTCTCCCAACTTTCCCCCTACTATATCTAAATTCTTGACTGCACCTGTTCTCATTTCTTCTCTCCTATCTCTTGTTAAGGCCCACAACAGCTGTTCCTCGTGCTTTGCATGGTGACATTCCACATGGTACTCAATACAAGACTGATATAGTTGACCTCTTTTTAACAGAGCTACATTTATTCTTATCATGCTTCAGTTGTTTTTGTGGCTCTGCTCTGAACTGCTTCCAAATTCTCCTCTTGGTTTTCAACAAGCTGAAGCCTAGAGCACAGAGCTTTCACAAGGATTGACTAGTACGTGAATTTGATTGTGCTTAAAGGCTCTTATGCTCAGTCCTGGGACTGCCTCCTAATAAGTTAATTTTCATTTTCACTGTATTCAGAGCTGGCAAACATCCAGTGACACATACTATTCAGGGTTTGCTTCATGGTAATGCCTTCTGAACATAAAAGAGCCTGTGGTTATTTTGATGGGATAGCATTTTATTTCTTTTTGGGGTTTTTTTTGTTTGTTTTGGGTGTTGTTGTTGTTGTTGTTGTTGAGACAAAATACCAGGCACCCACAAGTTAAAGGAAGAAAGATTTATTTCAGCTCACAGTTTGTAGAGGTTTCAGTCAATATTTTGCTGGCTCCAAGATAGGGTAGCATAACAGAGGGACAGAGCAGAGGAGAAACTGTCCATGGTGTGGAAGGCAGAAGTCAGCAAACAGAAAGCAGCATTAACAAGCTTGCCTTCGATCTCTCCCTTGATATTTCACCCAGGCTATAAACCTATTGATCGGTAGTACCACCCACATCCAGGATGAGGCTGCCGTTATCTACACCCAGAACTATGCTAAACCCATTTAGTTATCACACACCCTTAATCCAAGTATCATACACATTAGATCTGGCCATCTCCAAAAAGTCCCACCTATGAACATACAAGGCTTTAGAGGAACATTTAGGTACAAACCATAACAGATAATAATGATGATACAAACCGGGAGTGGTAAAGCATGCCTGTAATCCCAGCACTCAGGAGACTGAGGCAGGAGAATGGTTGTGAGTTCAAGATCATCCTGGGATACAAAATGAGCTCAAAGTCAGCCTGAACTGCAAAGCGGGAAACCTTGTCTCAAAAAGACAAAAAAAAAAATGATAATACAAACTATGTCAGGGGCTGGGGATTTAGCTCAGTGGCATAAGCACCTGCCTGGCAAGCAGGAGGTTGTGAGTTTGAACCCTGGAACTAAAAAAAAAAAGCTATGTCAGTTTTGGCATATATAGTTCACAGTAGATAGTCCATCCCATAAGGTATCACTGAAGGATACCATTTGGTATCTTTGAGGTGCTAAAAAGTTGAAAGTGACTGCCTAGAGCTCAGGGTAAGAGGTATGTGAAGAGAGACCTAGTGGGGAGGTATCCAGATAAGAATATGACCAAATGCTTTACCAACAACTGTGACTAAGGTGAGTCATAGAGAAAGTGGGGAGAGATTGCAAGTAATTAAAGATCATCCATTCAAGAAGTTTGGCAGAGAAGTCAAGATGGCTAATCAGTGAGCAACAAAATACAAAGCCTCCTGGGAGAAACAACTCATATGCCAGAATAAAACATCCTGGAGAGACCTACACAGAGGGAGATGGATCCTCTTGACACAGGAAGAAATTAAAATGTAAAAAAGCTAATCAAACATGTCAGGACTACAACTGGAACAGCATAATGAAAGAAATGCTCTCAGGAAGCATCTCTCAGGAGGACACAGATGGAAGAAGGGAGGAACACACAAAAAAAGAAACATTTGATAAAGAATATAAAGAAAATATAGAATACATGAAGCAGATTCAAAGAGACTACCAGGAAATTAAAAACTCCATTGAAAGCTAGCAAAACTCCTTCAAAGAAAGTAAGGATAGACTATCAAAACTTGAAGACAAGTTTGCAATGTGTGATGATGAAAGGAAAGAGCTCTTAAAAATAACAAGGAAACAGGCAGTAACAATACAAAAGCTAGAAGATGACAAGAGAATCTACAATTTAAGAATAAGAAATGTGAATGAAGAAGCAGGAATACAAACAGGTGAATTACAAAGGCTGTTCATGGAAATAATTAAGGAAAACTTCCCAAGCATGGGAAAAGAAAATGACATTCAGTTATGTGAGGCATACAGAACTCCAGCCACCTACATCTAAAACAGATCTACACACAGACACATAATAATCAAGATACCAGAAATTTGACATAAAAACAGAATATTAAAAGCCATCCAAGAAAAGAAACAGATTACCTATAAAGGTAAGCCCATCAGGACCATGGCAGACTTCTTGACACAGATCATCAGATCAAGAAGAGTTTGGAGAGAAGTATTCCAAGCCCTAAAAGAAAATAACCTCCAGCCCAGATTGATGTACCCTGCACAACTGTCACTAGAAATTAATGGAGAAACAAGATGCTTCCATGACAAAGAGGAACTGGGGGAGTTTGTGACCACCAATCCAACCCTACAGAGAATACTGAAGGACATTCTAGAGAGAGGGAAAAAAAAATACCAGGATTTTAGGAACAGTGGCAGAAAGGCCTCAATGAGTAGGGCAGGCAGTAGAATGAAGGAGAAAACTAGACAAACAAAGGCAGGAAAATATCATAGCAGAAATGAGGCAGAGAAGAATGGCCAGAATCTCTAACATAGATGGCCTTGATACACTATATTGTTAATAGTGTACCAGGACTTAAAACCCACATTACTCACACTACTCTGCTTAGATGTATTATATTCTGTTCCAGTCATTCTACCTGTACTAAATTTGAGGGCACAGAGAGTAATCCTGAAAATAACAGGATATAGTATGGCAATCATCCTTAATTTCCTATTACCTTAATCTAAAGCTCTGTAAAACCTACACTGTTTTACCATGACTGATTGTAATTGAATCTGGTCTGTTAGATCGCTGTTTTGTATTGGTAGATTTTATCAAGTATAGATTGATAGTATCAAGTCTGAGAGTATAGGCAACTACATTTAAGATGACAAGATTCACTAAAATAACCACTATGGTTTGATTATTACCTGCCTTTGAAGTTTTATATTGTCTACAATGTTTTATTTTTACTAATATTTTTATGTACTGCTATACTGCTATATTCAATTATACTGCTATATTCAGTTACGCCTGATGATACAGACAATTCTATTGAAGATAATAAGAAGCAACACAGTAATCATTGTAGATCACCTTGTACTGTGGTTTTTATACAACTTTTTGGTTTCATGTTTTTATAGGAATTTGTTTTGTTTTGTCTTGCTATGTTTTGTTTTTCCCTCTAATACAGAAAGAATAGAAATACATGTAGAGACTCATGCATGCATAGCTGTTTACACTCTCACTGTTTGAATATCTACTTTGTATGCTTTAATTTTGTAACTTGAACAACTATTTCTAAGAGGACAATATGTAATTTATCAACTAGTGATTTCTTATTGTTTATCTTTTTTTTTAAATTCTGTATTATCTCTACCCTTTACATGCTTTTATTTCTCTTTAAATAAAAAAAATGAAGTTTGGCAGGAGGAGTAAGACAGGAAGTTCATTCACATATTGCTAAGAAGAGGTAGTAATGTGAGAAAAGTATGTTCTGAGATGCTTTTAGGCAATGAGAAATAAGTCATTAAAGGAGAGAGTTTTTTGTTTTTGTTTTTTGCTACAGAGATTATTTGTAAAAATCAGAAGAGTTCTGTCTATATTTTTATTAATTGAGGCAGTACAACCCATATAATTTTCTGCAGTGGTTGAAATATTCCATGCCTATTCAGTCTTGTGTGGAATCCACTAACAATATGTGGCTATTTAAATTTTAGTACTTCAAATTAAGTTAAAATTCAGCCTCTCAATTATATTATCCACATTTCAATTGCTCAAGAGCCACAAAAATTTATGTTTAGCCACATGTAGTTAGTGAACACAGGACAGCTCCAAGTTAAAGCATTCCTAACTGGACTACCAGATTAACTTCAAGTGCGTTAAAACTATTAAGTGTACTGTGCAACTCCATCACACCCAAACCAAACAATGCTGTCAGGGCACTGCTCCACCTAATGATTTGGAACACTGATTTCTCTCATGTGTGTGGCTGCCAACTTCAATATGCAGCTTTCAAGGTTACTGTAGAGAATACAGCATGGAGTATCTCTTGGGAAGTGTGATACAGTAGTTAACTGTTAGGTCCACTCGAGTAAGGAATGCCCAACTGATTGGCTTGGCATAGTTCTGGGTGTGAGTGAATGGACTGACTGAAGAGTGGAAGATCCAGACGGTGTGAGTTGGATCATTGTAGCCTAAATGGACTGTAAAGAGAATCAAGAAGGAAGTCTCCCTTCTGTTTATTTGGATATGCTCCAGTCTTTGCCTTCTCTTGGATAATTGTCTCCCAGGTCCAGAACAGACTTTTCAGCTTCCCAATACAGGCTTGCACAGGACTATACAGTGAGCTGCAGCTCGACTTTTGACTATACAGCCCCTTCTACTTTTACACACCGGACACTGTAGGCAGCCATTGTAAGCCCACCTTGTTTACCAAAAAAAAAAAAAAAAAAAAGTCACCTCTGGAAATGACTTATACTTCATATGTCCCCACCATATACCCATAATCTAATGACTAGAAATAAATTACTTGCCTTTGCTAACTGCAAGGTAGACAGGAAAAATGTTTAACTATGTGTCCAGATAGAAAAAGAAACAAGCTATAGACACAGAACATGACCCTGTTAAAGTGCAGTTCTGGGATTAGTCAATAGTTCCTCCATAAAGAACTAGAACCTTAAGTAGTGTAATATAGGAGTAAATATGGTGTACTTTTGAATGTATGGAGGAGCTTGAAGTATCAAAAGGGGCAATGAGTGTAAGCATGGACAAGGAGGAAGATATGGAATTAATAATAAAGAACAGGAAGTTTGATTTTGTGATGGGGAACCACTTTTTCCAAAGAAACAAAGGAAAAGTGTAAGGATAGAGATGGTGAGATAAAAGGAGAGAAATGAAGGATTCTTAGGTTAAGTCATCTTGTATACACCATAAGAAAAAGATGCTTATGAAAGGGCTAGGAATATATGTGGGTGTTTGAAATTACAGAACGGCCTTGAATGGGTATTACCATGAAAAAAGTTGCTGAAGCACTTCAGCTATATTTTGTAATGGCTTTGATTCAAATTACCCTGATAAACTTACCAAAAGAAGGAGAAAAAAGATCCACATGAATGCAATTAGAATTGAAAAAGATGAAATCACAATGAACACTGCCAATATGCAGAAGATTGTTGGTAACTACTGTGAAAAATTGTGCTCTAACAAATTGGAGTATCTTGAAGAAATGGACAGATTCCCCACACACGTATGAATTATCAAAACTGAACCAAGAAGACATAAATCTCTGAGTGATATAAGGACAAGCATTCAAATTGAGGAAGTAATAAAAAAAAACCTACTGTGTTAGTTACTTTACTCTCATTGCTGGGACAAAGTACCTGATGCTCAAGATTAAGGAAGGAAAGGTTTATTTAGCTCACAGTTTGTGGAGATTTCAGTCCACATTCAGCTGGCTCCAAGGCAGAGTGGCACATGGCAGAGGTCAACAGTTCATGGAGTCTGGAAGACTGGAAATTCAATAGCAATTTTTTTTTTTTTTTTTGGTACCAGGGATCAAACTCATGACCTCACACTTGCCAGGCAGGCACTTATGCCACTGAACTAAATCCCCAGCTCAAAAATCAATAGCAAAAGGGGAGATGTTCAAGAGCAAGCTTCTTTCCCTCCCTTATATTGTATGTAGGCCACACACTCAGGGCAGATGTAACACTGATACCCATAATCCCAGCATTGGACCATGAATTAATCACAAACTCTAGCATCCCACCTCCATGACCACATGAGGTTTTGAGGGGACATACAGATACAAACTGTAACACCTACCAAGTAAGAAAAGCACAGCACATGATTGATTCAATGCTAAATTTTACAATATCCTCATAGAGGTTATAGCACCAATATTTCTCAACTCTTTAATGAAATTAAAAGAGAAGAAGTATTTCCAAACTCATTCCTAGAAGTAGGTATCACTCTGATTCCATAACCAGACAAGGACCCAACTAAAAAAAACTATAGATCATTCGCTTTAATGAACATATATACAAAAACATTGAGTAGGATATTGGCAAATGAATCCAAGACTTTATATGCTGGAAAATAAAACAGATAAAACTTTTGAAGACATAGGTATAGGTGAAGAACAGAAGCTCAATAGCACAAGAAATATTATCAAACTCAACAAATGGGATTATATCAAATTCTTATGCACAGCAAATGAAACAACCAGCAGAGTAAAAGACAACATTACAGAATGAGAAAAAAAGTTTTGTGAGCTACACCTCAGACAGACAATTAGTATCTAGAGTATGTTAAAAAGCTGAAAAAAGTAATCTCCCAAATAAAAGACCCCTTTAAAAAATAAGCCACTGAAATGAATAAACACTTCTCAGAAGAAGAAATGTAAATGGCTCCTAAATGCAAAAAAAAAATGTTCAACATCAGTCAGCAGTAGCCATGTAGGGCTAGGAAGAGAAACAAGAAGCCAATTCACCCTTCCTGTGAGCCAGCCAGTGCACAGAGACAAGAAGAGTGCCCCTCCTATAAGAAACTGGCTGATTTGGAGGATCATAGGCTGAGTTGATAGCAACTGAGGAACAAAAACAATTTACTTCTTGTATTGTTTGATTGACTTTGTAGGCCTAAAACCAGTAGTCAGAACATCTATTAAGAGGATAAAAATATGCAATATAGCAACTATGGGGGATTTCCTTTTGTCTTGTTTTTGAAATCCAATATTTTTTGTTTTGTTTTGTTCAGTTTTAGTGGGTTTTTTTCTTCAGTGTTCTGTTTGGCTTAGTTTTGTTCTGTTTTGTTTGATTTTGTTGTGTCTGATGGTATGGGCAGCAGTTCTGGAGATGGCTAGAAGCATTGTGGTGGTCATTATTGATTTCCTATTGTCCTATTTTGAGGTCCTATATCACTTTCACTATTTTGTTTTGATTGGTTTTATTCTCTTCAAAATAAAATTTTTTAAAAAGCTCAACATATCTGGACATTAGAGCAATACTAATTAAAACAACACTGAGATTCCAACTTGTCCCAGAAAAAATGGCCTTCTTCAACAAATCAAACAGTAACAATGCCAGTGAGGCCAAAGAGGAAAAGGAAACATTCTACCCTGTTAATGGGAATATAATCTAGTACAAATGCTATGAAAATCAGTATAGAGTTTTCAAAAAACTGAAAACAGAAATTCCATTCAACCCACCTATTCTCTAGATATCTTCTAAAGTGATTAAAGATAATATATTACAGTGATACATGCATACCAATGTTTATAGCAGCACAATTAATAATAGCTAGATTTTGGAAATGACCAGTATGACCTTTAATGATGAATAAATAAAGCAAATGTGGTAGTTATATACAATGGAATACAACGCTTGCTAAAATGAAGGATAAATTTATAGGAAAATGGCACAACCTGAAAACATAATGTTAAGTGATGTAAATCAGACACACATGGTTAAATATCATATGATTTCTCTCATAATGAAATAGAAAGTACAAATAAAGAGCAAAATATATTATAAATCTTTTTAAATTGTTCATTCAAGGTTTCCCTCATTTTCCTATGCTTCTCCATTTTTTTATCTATGACTTCTTTAGAGGTGCTTAGCAATTCTTTCATTATGTTTTTCATTTCTTCTTTTACCTGAGACATTTCTGTTCTAATTTCTTTTATAGCCTCATGAAATTTTTTTCTTTAATTCAGTTGCCATCACTTAGACATTTCAGGTGTGTGACTCTCAGTCTCTCTCATGATTACTTCTCCTGGACTTGTTCTGCCTGGGTTGGAGGCCTGCGGCGCCCTTTTCTGTCCATGCCGCGTCCTAGTCCATCCACGCCTTGTGACAATCGCTTCTCCAGGAAAAGGACGCTGCATGTGGGAATTGGGCATGGGGATCTTGAAATGTTTTGTACTGATAATTGTAATTTGTGTAGTTCACATGTGTATGTTTTTATGTAATGCTCAATATGAAGTCGAGGGTGGAGACTCCAGGGGGGTTGCTGGAGGCCCTCTAGATAACCCCTTTGTGAGGACTGGTTGTGAAATTTTACCTTCTGTGAGTAGTATGAG
>PVLA01011985.1:0-48201 GCA_004027455.1 Hydrochoerus hydrochaeris
TCTTTTCTTGAAATTCTGTAATATTTCTACCTTTTTCCTGGTTTTTTCTCTTTAAATAAAAAAATATGAAAAAAAGATCCATTTTGAACTCATTTGTGTATCCACAAAAATGATAACATAAGAATATATAGTAAATCAAGAGAAAACTTCATAGAGCAAAAAAGAAGCAAAATACTTCCACATTATAGTGACTGATTTTAGCAGCCACCCCTGAATAATAAAGAACTAAGAAACAACAAAAATAACAATGAATAGAAATTTCTAAGGAATACAGTTAACTTAACCTGTATTTAGTGTTACAAACAATAAATTTAAAAGGTACATTCTTTTTAACTGCATATAGAAAATTTGTAAAAATAAGAACCCTTAAAAATATAGTAGGTCATAAACTGAGTCTCAATAAATTTAAAATCACTGAATATGTTGTGTAATATCAGTGGAATTAAGCAAAGAATTAGATAAATTCTGTGCCAAATTTAACATTTAACTAGTGGATTAAGGTTTATGATGGAGGTTTTCAAATTTAAGATTATTTGACTAAAATATTACTGGTTTTAAAGTACAACAAAGTGTTGATGATAAGATCCAGATTCATTTGCTGCTAAAATCTTCCTATTGAAGAGAAACAAATTTCTTTATATTCCAAATTTGAAGACTAGTGTTTTGTTACTCCGCTAGTTTTTTTCAGAGAGCTTTTAATCTATTAGAGCATTGCGTGTTTATACAACAAAAATTAAAAAAAATAATTTATTTGAAATTCTGGGAGATGACTAAAATGACGGTGGTGATGAGAGAAGTTCACAAACTAGATGGAAGTCAGATAGGCAAATAATAGTTAATCGCAAAACCTTACAAGATTATTTTCCTATAATCTAGGTTTGGAATGAATATACCTACGAAATTCTTACTGAAGCATTCATACTGACGTCTCAGAGAAACCAGTGCATTAGGTCCCAAGGACACTGGGACCTCATATCTAGTTAGTCCGGCTTCTCTTTTAGGCATCACTGCTTATCCTCACCATCTCCCAAGTTCCCCGTTTGTGTGTGAAACAGCATTAAATGTACCATCTTCCTGGCAGTATTTTCTTAAATATCATTCTTTGGCTATGACAGTGCTCTTTCAACAACCAACAGGTATAACAGTTTTGAGGGGAAGTTTAACATTTTGCTCTATGAAACAGTGTTAGTTAATCTTTTTCTGAAACACACATCATTAAGAATACAATATAAGATATAGAAATTTATTCAAGAAAAACAGAAAGTTACAAATCATCACAAACTGTAGCATAATATATTAGGATTTTGAGTTTTTCTGAAGTATAGTCTGTTCTGGGTCCAAGTTGTGAACTTCTGTTATAGAGAAGTTTTTTTTATTTCTCTGTCAGTTCAGCCCCTTAGAGAGAGAGAGGGAAAAAAAAGTTATTTCGAATTTAGAGCAAGACCTTTCCTTGGTTTAAAAATAGCAGCTCTAATTTTAGTTATTGATCTCGTTTAATGTGTAAATGCCTGGAAGCTAGGAGCAATGAAAAATAATGCAAGAAAACTTATAGCTATAAAAGCCTCTTTTTTTTCCAGAAAAGTTTATTTTTTTGTGAGAATTGAAAGCAAATCTTGACATGATTTTATTCAAAATAAATTTGCACAGATTTCCTATCTCTTATTATTCAGAAGCAGATTACTTGGCTCATGCATTATTATAGAAGTTTTTAATAATTTTAAGCATGTGAATACGTCATTTCTCAACAAAAGTAGACAGCAACTTATATTTCAGTCAAATTACCTGAGAAAGAAATGTTCCTTTAGTGCACCTCTAACAGATATTCCCATCAGAATCTGATTGTCTCCAATCATTGTGAATGATGTACAGCAAAAAACTGAGAAAGACTGAGCTCAAGTCACTTGAAAAGTTTTACATGTAGAAATTTCTGATTTAGACATTGCTGTATTTATTGAGAACTTCAGGATATACTGGAAGTATTAATTAGACAACAATAACTATCTTCAGTGTCCAGAAGTAATAAGTATAAGCTTCTCATATGTATCATTGAAGGCATTTTATGCACTGACATAAAATATCAGGAGAAATAACACATGGGTGGAAAATAATTCATCGTGCTGTTTTGAAATTACATGTTCAAGTCCTTTAATAAATATCTAAAACATGCAAATGTAATACATATTGTCTACTGTCATTGAAAAAATACAAGGGAGTTTAAAGAAAGAGTAACACTGTGCCATTTTAGCTCTAGTTGTAGCTTCTAACAGAAGAATCTGAATAGCCTACTATGCAGGATTCCTCTGATGGTTGTTAATAAACAATTACATGTACTTATATAGAGTGTCATTTATCTCATTGTTCATTTATAAGAATTGATTTTAACATGCATTTTCACCAATACATTTTTTTTTATCATAAGAACTACTTCAGACTGAGATATATAGATTTCACAGACTTTTAACACTATAATTTATATTTGGCTATAGCTTAGATTTGGTTAAATAGATAATAAGTTCCATAGTTGGACGCTACAACTACAATGGATTCCCAGGAGATGGTTTTGTTGATGAGATATTGCATTATTTTTTTCTTTATTTTAATGGATATTGTCAGTCAATTTCCAAGGATTACAAGATTTTAGAGTGCACAGAGGATTTTGTATGTCTATCTACCCAGTTGCATATATTGGAGTAATATAAAGTTTTCAATGTGATAGATTAAAATATGTGGGATTACAACATTCATTATATTTTTTCTCTCCTAATAAGGATGTTTCTTGAGTGATGAATCATCTGGTTCTTTTCTTTAGAAATGGTGGTATTTACTTTAATATTTTTGGTCCTTTTCTGTAATTATTCTTTTTGGTTTTGCTTCTATTATTTAACACAAGCTTTTATTTTATTAGATATTTGAGGTATTATTACTTATATTTGCCATGTTTATAGCAAATATCTTTTACCTCATTACTTTTTTGCTGTTGTGCTTATTTTGTTATCCGTTAATCAAGTTCAAATTTTTATGTAATTAGATTTGTAACTTGAACTAAGAAAACTTGTTTTTTACTTTCTTAGTCTCAGAATGTAAAGATTGTCAAATATCTTAATTCTGTCTACCTGCTCTTATTTCCTGAGTCACTATTGTAAAACCATCTTAATTTTTTCTTACTTTAAGGATATTTCATATTACTGATTCTTACTTTATTGCACATTGATAATGTTATTTACATTTCTCAATGTTTGATTCAATTCTTTGCACTATTTCTACTTAGACTCAGTATTTTTCTATCTGAAATTCATCTCATAGTAATTTTTTCACATGATGTCTAAAATTTACCCTCACTGTAAATTGCTGTTTTAAGTAAATATAGAATTCTAAATATGTAATTTAAAGCTGTTTTTCTTGAACATCTATAAGATGACTACATTTACAAAACAAAATAGAAATTTCATAAATATGAATTATTTTAAAATTAGTTTACCTGAAAGAGGTATAAAAACAGTATTGGATATAGATAATTTGACAATTTTTTATATTAAGGAGTCTGATATTGGTCATGAATTTAAGAAAAAGCTTTTAGAATATTATTAAAGTGATGACTTCAGTTTTTGTAATGGATTTTAAATAATTCACACTGAAAAAAATATGGAAAAAATGTCTAGTTGAAATTCACATCTAAGAAGATAATAGAGGAAGGAAGGAGAGGAGGAAAACTAAGGTAGTATATGAAATCCTGAGCAGAAATACAAAAACAAATAGATCGCTAGGTTTTGTGTGATTCCATACTTAAAAGGTAGCCTTTTTTCTTACTTCTCTACAATTTACAACTGTTTTTAATTAGGTATCATTTTTTTGTTTTCATCCAATTTTTCTATTAGCAATAAGCTGAATGATCTCCATCCACTTTCCAAAGCTATTAAATCTTCCTTCTTATTTCTATTCTTTTTATATTTTACATATCTATTGATGATTTTCTCATTTTATTGATATCAAGTATTTGATTAATTTTGATCTTTAAATCAATTTTTCCATTGAATTTTAATTTCAATAATTTTATTTATAAAAGTCTTTTATTCTTTTCTAAAATATTGCTTTTCCTTGCATCATGTCACTGTCCAGTTTATAGTGTATATATTTAAATGTATTTAAATGTATACTACATAGGCAGCTTCTTTTAGTTTGTAGATTTTCTTTTCTATTTCTCGATTGAGTTTCTCTCATCAAGGGTGTAGTTAGTGACTTGCAATATTTTTCTTCTGATTTTGTCAGGAGCAAGAACTGCTTTCTAAGGGAATTCATTTTCCCTGAATTTATACATAAGGTTTAAAGTTTTCACTTTCCTGGATCCTAAGAGTGTTTCTAGTTACACAGAAAACTTTGTAGCAGTTTTTGAGCTCTGGGTTCTTTGCTATCTGCAAGTGCATACTCTGCACCCATATAGGTTGCAGAACCAAACTTTGAATTTGGTGAACATTGTGCCAAATTGTGTAGCTGGAAGGCAAAGTCTGTGAATGGCTTTCATAGACTGCATTTTCTTGCCATTTAATATATGACACATCCTCATGGTTCTAAGCTTTATGGAAGGCAGCCTAGTTCTCATTCTCTCCCTCACATGTTCTTGAGTCTTATCTTTGTTGTTACTCATGCAGCAAACTCTAGAACTCAGTATTTTTCATCCTGGTTTGACCGCACTGGAACTACTTTGGCTTCATAACTGAGTCTGTCATTTAAAATTTTCTCTTTGTGTCTGGACATGGAGATTCAAACCCAGTAATGCTTTCTGTTAATAAGAAGAATATCCAATCTTTCTATGGATTAGAAGTAGCAGAGTAATTATTCTTCCATATCATCTTGGGTAGCCATGTTGAGCTGAGTTTCTCCCTGAGAAGCTCCTCAGCCTCTTACATAAATGTACCCTTGTTCCTCATCTGTTGCCTTGTTTTCCTGGGGAAAAATGAATAAAAATTTTCTGGGTAGCTATATGTAGTCTCCTGATATCCTAGCGACTGACACTATGTATTCTAGTTATGCTGTTTATTCTAAGCTTGATATTTATTTTTCTCATGTTAAGTTAGGAAACTGTAGATGAATACATGTATATGCCTATAACTTGTATACTACATATGCACCTTGGTTGTCAATTTAAGGATAAGAACATATAAATACCATTTTCATTATGTATTTTGCACTTCAAATTCATCAATAAAAATAAGTTTTTTTAGTGTTATTTTCATTATGCCGATGAAAAATAGAACCTTTGATTTTTAACCTGAGGAAACACCATGGGGAGAAGTGGAAGCCTTCCTTCAGAGCCCTTTCACATATTTGGAGCTTGAGTTACACTGTATTTTTCAGACTCATCTATACTTTCGCTCTCACTGGCATTTTTATGTTCATAAGCATTAATGAAGTCTAAGTTGGCTCTGGTATTTTTACAGCTGGGACCATGGAATACCTTTGGATCCCTGGAAGTGACACCTGATACTGAATTAGCAACAAGGCCACTCTTAGTGGTGGCAGAAGAAGATTGTGAATTGCTTAAATTCCCTGCAAAGGACTACACAAAGTTAAAATTGGTAAGATGTCTGAATCTTTTGTTTTAATTTACTTACTCCAGAGAAATAAAAATGTGCCATCTTTGGTGAACATCTCCTAGTTTCTGTTTTTGCTAGGTAGTTGAGATGAAAACAAAGTTCTCTATAAATATGTTATATATGTTCCTGAGTGTCCTTCAGGATTTTTTTCTGAATTTTAAACTCATTCATTCATTTAGCAAATAGTTATTTTGAATGACAACAGTATTTCATGCACTGTGAATATTAAATGATAAGATTGCTAGTAGTACTACTGTTCTCCAAATTTCTGGTCTTAACCTTACTTCCAAGTGACTGACGTGCTGATTCATAGTGACAGCAGGCATCCAAACGCAGAGCTTCAGAAACAGGTGATCACAATTCAGTTCTGATGCCTGAACTTTGCTACTTTAAAATAACTGCCTTGTGTAAATTTAATTATTTATGCTTTTCTAGAGACATTCCCAACTTTTCCCTTTCTCCTGTTCATATTCCATTGGCCAGAGGAAGCTTCTCTGAGTGATGGGGTTAGGAGGTCCCTAAGGTCCTGCTCACCCCGCTGTTTTTATCAGCCTTTAAACCTGATGTCATTTACATCGCGAGCTGTGGGCTGGGTGTCACCTTCTTCCATTTGGCCTCTAGTGGGGGGAATTTCTTTTGATTTAATGGTATCATTACCAGTGATGCAGAGGACTTTCTCAGGATTCAACTTTATTTTGAATACCTGATAACAATGTGTCTCAATTTTTGGAGGGTTGTCTTTAAAAACATGTTCGGTCATTTTATTTCCTAATATCAGTATCACTTATTTGGTATTACTGAACATGTTTTGAGTTGGGTTTTCTATGATAGGGTTTTTTACAATGCTATCATTTATAGAAGCTGATATATGAAAGAAAAGTATGAAAATATAATTTTACTGACCAGATTTGAAGATTAAAATTTCAATATGGCTATGTGATCATGCAATGAAGACCCAGTGAAACACTGATATATACTAATTTGTATAAGCCTCATTTTTCTTTCCCTGCAATTTCTCTACTTATTTTTTCATATATTTTAAAATTAACTTGGAAATTTGATTGTGACATCTTTTTCAGGAAAAAGAAAGACTTGAAAATATACACAAGTTTGAATTAATCCGTAAATGTCCTTATTATGAGGAGTGGCCCACTTTATCTATATGTGAGCTAACTGCACTTATTAAATGGAAAAAATTTCCTGAAGGTCATGGTGAGTTTGATTAAACTGTAGATTATTTCCTTTAGATAATATTATTGGGATTTGTAATTCTTTATAGTTTTAATATTTGTAAATAATGTTTCTTTGAATAGGCAATCTATAATGATTACATTTGAACTGGACACTTAGATAGTTTCCTGTGTTTTAGTACAAATGACATTGTGCTGACTTGAGGTACAGTTTCAGAACTAGCCTTACTTGTCTGTGTCTCTCCAACACCCCTATTTCTTTTGTCTCATCCAGATATTTACACTGAGGGCTGGACTGAAAAGAAAAGAAGCAGTAGGTGGTCATAATCATTTTGCCCATCTTCTTTGTTAAAAGTCAGTTTGCTAATCTACATGTGTTCTACCTTTATAAATGGAAAAAATAACAAACACAGGTTGAATACACCCTTATCCAACATGCTCGGAATAAGAAATGTTTCAGATTCAGAGATTCTTTTAAATTTTGAAAGTTTGCATATATAGTGTGTATCAAGATATCCTGGAGATAGAATCCAAGTTGAAACAAACAAACAAACAAACATCATTTGTATTTCATACACATAGCCTGTCACTAATTTTGCATCATGTTTTTGAATGCACTAATATTTTGACTGAGTCTTGTCACGTGAGGTTAGGTGTGGAATTATCTACTTGGGTATCATGTTGGCACTTAAAAAGTTGTGAATTTTGGAGCATTTTTGATTTCAGATTTCCAAATTAAGGTTTTTAACTTCTACAGAAATTAGGTGAGGCCTAGCTAAGAGAAAATAGCAGTAAAGGAGATATCTGTCAGTATTTAACACGGCAGTAATGTGTGGGGTTCCTGGGGTGTGTGTACAGAGTGTACACACACTCTCTGTGCGTTGAGGCATGCTGCATAATTTTCCCACTGGGAAGAAGCAACCTAATAAGGAAGTCAACACTATGGAAGAACTGTGGTGAGGAGGATCAGGGCTTTGTGTCTCCTTCAGTAGGAATCCATTGCCTCAAAAGGTTGGTTCTAAACAACAGAGAGATGATTGTAATCATTCCTTGCTCTCTACCCAGTTCAATATTAGAGGATATAGTACCCGGATTGTACTGGAAAAGAAAATGTTTCAAAGAAATATTCCCATTCCAAGTTTCACAGTTACAGTCGTAGTTAGGGACATTTTAAATTTAAAGATTAAAATTCTATAAAATATGGGGTCTGAATTATAAATTCCACACACTATTGTAGTAGTAGTGAGAAGTCATGAAATCCAGCTAAGATATGCTTGGAGGGAATTACTAATCATCAGAAAAATCAGAGACATCTTAGCCCTGGAACAACTAGTTCTTTTGTTAGGAAAAAAGTATATATCAATAAAAGAAGTTTACATTTCAGAGAATAAGCCAGATGAATTTATTGAGACCAAATTTTTCTCATATTTCCAAATTTCTTTTAGTATTGTATTTGTATTTTGTTTATCATTTTTGAACTATAGTATTTAGCCCATGATTATATTTCTTTTTTATAAAAATTGAATATTAGTAATATGTTTTAATTCATGAAATATTTTTCCAAATGAGGTAAAAATGTCATTTCTCAATCAATATGAAAGGTAAGAAGTAAAGTGACTCATAATAATGGAAATTAACATTTTAAAATTCAACATATTTGTTGCATGAAATAACTTTAAAATGTGTGTATTTGGATTTATAGGTTTACTCTTTGAATCAGAAATATTAAATGTTATTTTGTGTACAGATAGCCATTATGTACAAAAAAGAGTACCTTCGCCTTTCCAATCTATATTTTTATTAATATATTTGCTGTGATTATAAAGGGAAAATGAAATCATATCTAAAATTCTGTGATCCAGAAAAATATGAAAGTGCAAAAAGGAGAATGGTTCTCTACTTTTATTGTGTTTTGTTGCTATTAATATCTCATAACCTTGAAACTGCTATAAAACATTTAACTTAGAATCAAAGATTAAAAGGCAGTAGACACAAAACATTATTCCTTGGATTAATTTTTAGTTTAATAATTTTTGATAAATGACTTGAAAAGCAAAAGAGGAATTTATTAAACTATTGAATTGGAATATCTATGGTTATAGAAAATAAATAAAAAATATATTTTCACTGAATCCTAAAGGTATAAATGTACAGTGTTTATATTCATACAGTTCTAGGAAACATTCATTCCTTTTAGAGAAAAATAAAATTTCTTTTTTTTGTACCAGGGAGCAAACTCATGACCTTGCACTTGCCAGGCAGGCGCTTATGCCACTGAGCTAAACCCCCAGCTCGAGAAAAATAAAATTTCACTCATTGATCACAAAGGGCCTTTTCAGCTCTGAACTATTACAGTACTTATAACTGAACATATGTAGGTGAAGAATAAGTCCTGTCAAACTAATTTAATTTTCTTTTATGATAGTGACAAACAATATATTGAAGAAGAGCGTAAGTTTTCATGCTTCTTGAATTTATATAAAATTTATTTTGAATTATCAGAAAATGTAGTTTTGAATTATTATCAAAAATGTAGAGAAGATAACTCAAATTATACTTTCATTATCTGGGTTTAAAATTAACAGTACTGTGTCATGATTTCCAAATGATGATCATGTGTGTTCTGATCTTTTCTTTAACAATTTATATTGAATAAAGTTTCAGAGGGATTTAGTTAATTAACAAAAGCTTAATAGAGTTTAGACTTAATCCTTGGCAATCTTTGAAACAGTCGAACTTGTTTCTAGCTCTTTCTTTTTGTTAACTTCATAAATATTCCTACTTTTGATTCATGCGCCAAGGGAGCCTGACTCTCATGGATTATACAATGTTGCAATTTTAGCAATTTATATTGCAGCCCAAATCTTATGCCCAGGTATTTTTTCTTCCAGTGTGTGGCTGACTGGACCATAGCAATTAGTGATTGTTTGTATATATATATATATATATATATATATATATATATATATATATATATTACACATATATATTATATATATCTGCCAAATACTTAGGTACTTATGTGACTTTCTTTAACTATCATGCATTGGTTGGTAAACTTTATTTTTTGTTAGGAAGAATTTGATATAAAAAACATAGTAAATAGAGAAATTGAAAAATTATCACAGAAATCAGTTTAGTCCTAAAAGACAAAATATGTGAAAATAGTAATGACAGTAAAAAATATATATATATCTGATCTTCCTGAACCAGGAGTGGAGTGTTTCAGCACAGGATATATATATTGGACGTTTTATCCAAAGTGAACCGGAAGTTTAGTGGTCTCCATCTCCAAGCCTTTTTGACAACACTTCTTTGCGAATCAAATTAACTTTGCAGGTGATCAAAACTCTTAGTCTCAAGGAACACTCTTGTGCAACTCAAAATCATATTTGTGCCTAAAAGTAATAATTGTCCAAGTCCCTGGGATCATGACACTATTTTGTTCTTCATTCTTCCTTTACTGGCTTCTTTTGCCTACTCAATATATTTTAATGTAATATATTGATTTGTTTAATAATTTTGACTAATTTTTTATTTTAATGAGTGCTCTAGAACTTACCATATAATTCTCAAGTTTTCTGAATTTACTTGAGTTTCTTTTACTAACTACCAGGAATAAAAAAGTTACTCTTATATTGTTCTATTTCTTTTTAACAGAGGGACAATGCCATAGAAGAAGGAGCAGGGACCAGACTTAGATGACAAAGTCATACCTCTGTGACCACCCAGGCACACCTAGAATTGTGTTTCACTAACATTCTGGGAAGATCCTTAAGCAAATCATGTTTAGACTAGTTTCTTTTATTCTTCTCCTCTTTTACATATCTCCCAAATCCTAAGTTTTCCAATCAGTATTAAATTTTTTCTTGATGTTCATCTGTTTTGAATTATTTTACATCTTCTCAATTTTATTAGGAAAAAAATATCTAAAATCCTTAATGTAATTTAAGAGCTTGATTGTATCCTGTCCAAACTTTTGTCACCAAGTTTTATTTTCCTCCTTGTTTCAACTGTCCTGGGCTTTTACTAGTTCTTTTCCCATTGCCTACACCATCTAGGTCTTTATGTTGATCCCTCTTTATGGAGACATTTTATAACCCTCATTTCACTAAACTCATATAGTAAGATAATTTTTCCTAAGCCAATGTACCTTCTGCTGTGTCTTCTCTATAGAGATAAAACTTCATCTCATATCTGAGGGATGAGAAGATATTCCTGTAAATGAGAAGATATTAAATATTTTAAACATTGCTATTATACATGATCTTTTTTTGCACATTGCTATTCTTTGCAAAGCTTTTAAAAGTGTAAAAACCATTCTTAACTGGAAGGTTATACAATAATAAGCTTTGGGCCAGATTTGGCCCACTACTTGTTTTCCAATTTCTGTTTTATCTTAGCACTTACTGCTCTAGAAAAAGTTAATGGCTTAAGGATCAATTTTCTTACTAGACTTCAAATTCTCTAAATAGGTTCATCTTCTTTTTTGGGGCCCAAAAGAATATCTGAAATGTGTAGGCCTTAGAAAAAAACTGTTGTAAATGAATGAATTGTATTTGAATATTCAGTGTTTTCCCTGAGACCAAAGATAAAAATCCATTACTCTGAAAAGATATTTTAAGTCTTCTTTGATCATTACATATATATGGAATTAATATATAGGATACGTTTTCTCCATTTGAAGAAATGGTATTCACTTATTCAATTTTTTAATTACTGAACATTCTTTTGGTAGTAAATCTACTGATGAAAGCATATCTTTATTACTATCTCAGGAATAGAAATTTAAGAGAATAGCATATTGCAATACATCGACAATTAAATATTCTAGAAGTTTTAAACTCATAATCCATTTAAAATAAAGCAAATTTAATTTGATATGATATTGAAAAAGACATTTGTTAGAATGGTGTTTTGGATAATACTTGTTGAATGTTAGAGAATATAGTCCAGTATCCCTATAGTCCATTATCTTGATTAAATCATCCATAGTAAAATAATTTATTGAATTTATCAATTAATCATTTTTATTCATTACTTGTAAAACTTACATGCAGACATTTTTCTACTATACAAGCTAATAATAAAGGAAATTACCAACAATAAATGTAATTATAATATAATATGTTCTCAGGTTATTACATTTTCTTGTCATTATGCTTCTTCAATTAATATCACTGTAAGAGACAATCTGAAAATCATGAATTGTATTACTTGGCATTCTGTCTTAAAACTTCTAGCTTGCTTACAAGAGTTACAAAAGCTAAAGAGTACCACTTCTAGAAATCTTTGTAGAAGTTTTGATTTTTATGATAGCCTGAGTTCTGGCCATCAGATGTTCTTAGAGAGTTTGGAGGAAGACTTAGAGCAGCTTATCTTCAAGCATAGTGATTGACATGGTGGTTCCAAGGCCCAGCTACATAACACAAGTGATGATGTGAAGCAACAGGAGGGTTTCCTCTAGAGGAGTTCTGTGTTTGACTGGCCTTTCCCACTGATTGGCTTTATCCTCTGCTTGGTAGTAGTAAAATCAAGTTTCATGAGTCTTCTGGAGCTTCCTAACAACTTCTAGTAAACTTTTCTCCATTTAATTTAAAAGAGTCTTTTGTCTGTATTAACAAAATCTGCTTCTGGAATAATTACTTTTAGAATATACTCACTGAACATTAATCAGTATTTTATTTTACATCTACTATGTGCTAAATATTATTCTACTGGCTTTTGTGGAGGTAAAAACAAATGGATTATATAATCATGTGAAATATTTGAGAAACCATAATATATTTATTACTACGGAGGATGGTTTTTAATGTCAAAGACTTAATAATTAGATAAATTTGGGGAATGTAATTTTAAACTAATGGAGTCAATCACAAACACCTTCCATTAAAATCATTTTTAATGTCTCATGGCCTTATGTCCTTCCTAGCACAGTAAATATTAAATTATTATTTTTCCACAGATATAATAAAAACTGAATAAGAGGATCTATTGGTCTATTTTTGGGCAATAGATGAGAACGATTATTCTAGGTACACACACAAAAAAAAGGTTGGTAGACTTTGACTCCAGCAACTGATCAAATTACCCCGTCTCATCAAGTGTTTATTTCTATGCACAGCAAACTCAGGCAAATCCGGAGTCTGAGGCATTACAAGTGTCATATTCATATGTTTGTGTTTATTTTACAGATAAGGCATAAAATACAGTTTATTGTGTTACAAAAAACCCGAACAAGTAAAATTTCGAGAAGAATAACTATTATCAATAACAGGAGAAAGGAAACAGGTGCTAGGAAACAAGGAAGTAATGAACTGTTGATTTTGGAAGTGCAGGGATAAAAGATATAAAAGAAATTGTTATTGGATTTGGGGTTCCAGAAAGATTTCTCTCTGGTTTTTCATATCCTGAACAAAAAGTTGAACAAGACATGTGAAAAGGTAGTGAGGATTTACATTTACTGCAGATGGCAAAGAATTGCAATCTGCAAGATGAGAAAGGGCTCCCAGAACACACGAGAAGGACAGTGACAGGACTCTTGTATAAGGAATTCCTTTGATTACTTCTTCCTCACACAAACTAGGTGTTTGGGACATATGTCCTATGAGCAACTCACTGGGCCTGACCTCAGGTTTCAGCCTTCCTATCAAAGACCTACTTGGTTTTATACCAGATGTAAATAATGACCAGAAAGCAGCATTTTTCTAATTGGTCCCTCATAGAAAGTCCTTGAATTACCAAGTCATCCCAAATTCTGTATTCTTCTCATAAGCTCTGGGTGTCCATCACTGACAGGCTCTTCATTGTTGTTTAACCAGTTTGCCTTGCCCTAATTTCCTACCTCACTATGATGTGAGGTGTAATTTCCTCCCTTGTAATGAAAAAAAAATGTTATGTTATTAAATCTTCTATTGTTCTAGCAGTTTAAAGGAGGAAAATTTTGTTTGCCTCATGATTTCAGAAGCTTCAATCAATGTTCAGTCAGATCCACTGATTTAGGCCTTTGGTCAACCAGAAACAACACAGCAGAGAATCAGTATGGTGAAGAGAAGTGGTTCATTTCACAGAACCAAAAAGCACTGAAAGGGAGAGCTCAAGAGAAACCATACATTGCAAAGTTACACTTCCTGGATGTACTTGCTCCAACTAGACCTTGCCTTGTAATAGCCCATTCATTTATGAAGGCATCAGTGGGTTACTTCATTGGTGCGGTTTTCACCCTCATAAATTAGTGGGTTCTCTAGGTGTGACTTAATCCAATCAACATTTGAGATTGACTGTCTCAGAAGGGTTTTAATCGTTCAGAATTATCCTATGGAATGGAGAATTTCAAATATATTTTTAGTATTTCTTAGCACCATGGGCTGGCAGTGTACACACGTAAGGGAATTTTTTTCCCCAGATCTCTAACATAGTATTTTGCTGCTGCACAGATACCTGTGTTTGTGCATGTCAACCCAAATACTTGCACTAGAGACTAGGAAGGAAACCTTAAGCATGGGTTTAAAGGAAACTGTGTGTTCTTGGTCACCATCTGCAGAGGTTGAACACACTTTCACAAGTATTTATCAAGGTATTTGATTACAGATCATCCCTGCCTGTGGTCTAAGTCTCTTGTGAGTACAGGCAACTAGTTATAAATATTCATAAGAGTCTTTTTTTCCCCTATCTAGAACCCATACTAAAGACAGTTTCCTTTTGAATGACTCCATGATTTTCCTCTATGCACCAATACTTGAATTTGCATTTTTGTTGATCGGCATGTATTTGTTCTAACTTGTAAACCCAAGAAAGCTTTTCTTTCACCCTTTCTTTTCATTAAAATGCAAGATATCTGCAAATGCTTTTGGGCTGCTGAAGGATCACTTAACCAATTTTTCAGCTTCATTCACAATTTATATTTCTAACTGTGAAAGTACTTTTGGTAATATTGATCGTTTAATGCTTTAAATTCAGAATATGTATATTTTTAATATGATACTTTCTAAACATTTTTCTCAATATCACTTAAATATAATCCATATTTCTGCACTGATATTTCTATGTTGTGATACATGTTGCATTTCAGGAAATTTTCTTATTTTTTTCTACAAAATGTATTTTTTCTTTTTAAGTATTTTCTTTTGAAATGAGATTATACTTGCTTTACTACAGTGATGATTACTAACAAGAATTACTGATGGCTACATAAAGTTTAATGATTTAATAAAATTTTATTAAAAATGCATATTGTTATTACAGAAGTTCTAATAATATACCCCAGAAATATTCTGGGTAGATATAACATTAAAATATAGTATTTTTGTCAATATTTGAATAGTGAATTTTATTTATTTTGTATCTGCTTGCCTAAATATAAAATATATGAATCTGAATGTCTGTTGATGAAATCTTTAAAACTAAGTATTAAATTGACTGGGCTATGGCAGCAAAATTCTGAAATTTTTGTCAATAGTAAATGAAATACATTGCTATGAAACAAAAAAAAATTTGCTGGACAAAGTAAATTTGAGAAAGTTCTTATTTGATATAAAATGTCACTTTAAGGATGACAAAGATTTAAATAGCTAGATAATTGCATAAGTCTTACAGTTAGATTATTCTTTTTCTATTGTGATAACCAAAAAATGTGTCTGTCCCAAGGTATATTGATTCTTGAATCCCAGAATCTGAGAATAGTAACTTATTTGGCAAGAGAGTAATTATTACCAAATGTGATGAAGGATACAGTTATGTTAAGGAGCTTTTTGGAAGTAATTTGTCTTGCATCGTCCACATGGGCCCTCTGTGGTGTCACATACATCTGGGTGAGGAAGATGTAGAGGGGAATCAGATAGAAACACTCAGAGGAGAAGGCAGTGTGGAGACAGCAGAAGCCATAATTAGGGCTTGAAGGAAAGGAGCCATAGACATAACAGCTCTGCTAGAAGCTGGAAAAATAAAGGGATGTTCCTTTTACCACGGTAAAGCTTTGAGAGGAGTGTGACCTCATTGACACCTAGACTTGGGGCCCTTGATCTCCAAAAGTACGGAGAGTGAATATCTGAGTTTTGTAAAAAGCGACTTAGTTTATCACAATATGTTAAAGCAATCAATACCACTATGCACCATGAAACCATGGATTTTCTTCCCTATTAATTTCACAATTCAATAAAAGGTATTTCTACATGTGTAGGATACATTCAAACATGCTTTAAAGAAAGTGTATAGTCTAACTTTTTGCTCGGAATTTAGTCCTCTTATTTTATTAATAATAGATTAAAGATGAATAATATGTTAAATACATGTCAAATAAAATTGCTGAATTAAATAATTTATAGTGGCTAGATTGTATTTAAAAAGAATGAGGCATTTATTTAATTAACTCAAATCTCTTAGAAGTAGATGGGATACAATTAAAAACTTTTTAATAATAGAACACTCATTTGTTCAAATTCCCCATGAGTAAATAAAACTTACCACAGCCAAAATAGGAGCTGAAACCTCTTACAGGCTAAGCTACTTTTTTTCTACCTCTGTTTATTCTCATAAAAGACCACTTCCTCTTTTATGCTTTATTTAATTTAATTTATTTGTTATTATGCATAACAAAATTTATTTTAACTGTTAGTACAGTTAACATTTGGCACTTTATCCACTGATATTTAAAGCTAAAGTTACTTTTTCCTTTGCCTAAAATAATATGGGATAATTTTATTTTCTCAAACCAAATACTGTATATTAAAATAATTTGAATTCTTTTTCTCTAAGAATACCAAATATATCGATATTTGAAACTATGTAATTGATGAATTAAATACCATTTCCTTAAACTGAAGTTGTACTACATATTTCAAAACAGAACCACTTTAATAACATAAGAATTCTTGTACTCATCATTAATATTTTTTGAAAACAAATTTAGTGATAATTATTGTTGTTTGATAATACTGATTGTATTTTTTCTTTACTGGATCTCTTAGACATTCTATAACTATTCATCATGTTTATAATCAAATAGATAAAAAATATCATTGCAAAATAATTTAACTTCTGTAATCCTAAAGCATTTATTAAAAGAGAGAATTTTGTACTGAATGCTGTAGTGTGTGCCATCAGCTTTAGCATGATTTTGCATGATAGTTTTTATGATGTTCGATTTAGCATATTCTTGGAGTATTTTTTGATTGGAGGTATCGTCACATATGGAGAAATATGTCTTTGTCTCTGACAAAAACAGTAGCCTTGATAACAGAAGTAGTCCGTTGTGCATGTAGGTGCAGATTATACCTGTGGTGCAGATTTTAAGGGAAGAGGTTAGATGGAAGTGAAATAGAAAAAAATGTCTTTGATTTGCATCCAAGTTCTAAATCTAATTTTATTAATGTGTTACAACCAATAAAACTAAAGCATTCCATTTGTGAGTGGAGACATTTTGAATTTATTTAAGGAGTTGAGGTAAAGAAGCAGAAATGATTATTGGAATAATACAGATAGTGTCTTTATAGTTTGGTAATTGTCCAAACCAATGATGACTAAAATTTTTCCTATTGCATTCCTGATGGATATAAAAATGAGAAAGAAGATTAAAAACATAAAACAGGATAGAATTCATAAAGAATAAGTGACCATAAAATACTTTGCTGAAGTATAAATCTTAGAACAGTATTTTCCAATAGAAATATAAGGCAACTACACATATAAATTCAAATTTTCTTAGATTTAAAAAGTGAAATAACAGATGAAATTAAATTTAATACTAAACCAGTATATTTAATTAACTCATATATACCTAGCTTCAATATCTAGTCAATATAAAACCACTAATTAGAAACTTCTAATTCCTTTTTAATATGAATTTTTCTTATTATCTTCAAAATTAAAGCTTATGTTCAACACTTAAAGCCCTCCCATAGCCTAACCATGTTTCAAATAATCTATAGCCACATGAGGCCAGTGGTCACCGTATTGGATAACATAGTATTAGACATAAAACACCCTATTTGCTATTGTAAAACAAATAAAAAGGTAAAAATATTAGTGTAACACATTTGGAGTATTGGATTTTTTAACTCTAGGTAAAGATGGATTATTTAGTTGATTTTTAAGATCTTATAAATCATTTTAACGAAAATTTCCTAAAAGGTACCTACAGCTAAGAGTGTAAACCATGTCATTCTTGGTTAGTTTTTCTTATTCTGACTTATGAATTACTCTGGAATCACATCTACAGATATATTTGTGAATATGTCTCTGTATGTTTGTGTATAATGTATATAATGTTATCTCTAATAAAACTAAAATATGCTTATATGTAATACTTTTTTCCTTAAAAACACTATATTAGACTAATAAATAGTTCTCTTGGTATTTGAGGATTGTAAAATAATTATTACAATCAATCTTCATGGATGTTAATGGATCTCAAAAAGTAATGCTTATATTTTTAAAATTAATTGATGTGGAGTTTATACAACCTTAACTGTATTCTAAATACAGCAGATACCTTAGCATTTAAATTTGAGAAGAAAATCTTCAAATTATGTTACACAACTTTTTATTACTATTGAGGTTATGTATTCATTTATATACTTTTTATGACACATTGATATTCACAGAGCTTGACTCTAATTGCATACATAATACATATATTTATGGCATATGTATCCTTTGTATCACATATCAGAATTCAAATAATTTTTCCCTCACACTGAGAAAATAATATTAGATGCTTAGGTTCCTTGTACAATGTAAGAACTGGATAAATCTTGTTTCTCATATGACTCATGAAGGATCTGAAATTACGTTTTTCTACTTCTGAAAATGAACTGCTACTTGCCACTGACCACTACTACTAACCTGACCCATTGAGCAATATAAACATATGCTTATTTAACTCCAGATATCTGTTGCTTTTTTCGCTGTCCAGCAAATAAGGTAGAGGGAAATACAACTCAGCATCTACGTCAGATACTTTCTTGTCCCTGCACATTACTTTCATTACATCTCAAAATTTTTATATCTAATTCTTACAAGAATTGAAGACAAATCTTAAAAATTTACCTTTCAAACTCTGGCATTTAAAATGTATTTCTAATCCAGAATTGGCCAATATGAGGGTGAGTTTTATTTCTAGTATATTGCATCATTTTCTCAGGAGGATTTCTGGTGTACACAGGTGTTAGCAGAGGGCCCAATACCTCAACTCCAGCAGACAAAAATGTAGTGTTTTCCTGTTCTGTTAGTCTACTTATCTGTTTTTGTGAGCCCTGAGGACTAAGTTTCCTTCATCTCTTAATATATTTACTATCTGCTCCTGTTGTTTACTGGGATTCTCTGAGCTCCACTCCCTTGTTAGACAGAGAAGTTCCTAAAATATTTCTCCTTCCTTCCTTCCTTCCTTCCTTCCTTCCTTCCTTCCTTCCTTCCTTCCTTCCTTCCTTCCTTCCTTCTTCTTCTTCTTCTTCTTCTTCTTCTTCTTCTTCTTCTTCTTCTTCTTCTTCTTCTTCTTCTTCTTCTTTTCTTTCTTTCTTTCTTTCTTTCTTTCTTTCTTTCTTTCTTTCTGAAACACTGTCTTAATCACTTTCTACCTCATTAGTACATTGGCTTTCAGTTTTAGTCCATCCCTGGTTAGCTCTAAGGCAGAAACCAGAGGGCAGAGGTACAGGTACATGGCAGCAGTAAAGGTGTTCAAGCCATGGCATCCTAGCAGAGACTGATGGGAGGGGCCAAGAACAAGAATAAACTTTTCCTGGTTAGGTCCCTGTGACCCACCGCCAACCATGCCCCATCTCTCAAGAGCACATTCAGCTGCTGAGCTGATTAGTGGTCATTTATAAGTTTAGTCTCCCCAAGTTCCAATTATCTTCCATGTGAGAATTTTAGGGGTTATTTTAGATGCAATTTATAAAAGATATCAAACTCTTTGATGATATTCCTATAGTGTACAGTAAAACATAGACATATGGTTTAAAAAGTCCTCACCACCTTCCATCTCTTAGTTTTTTAAATACTTAATAGTACATGTTTGCAGCACATAATGTTTATGTTCATTGTGTAGAATCAGCGCACATACATGATACATCTTCATTCCTATTTTCATTTCCCTCCTTATCCCTCACTTTTTTTTTAACTCAGGTCTTCCTTATTTTCATCCAAATGGCATTTTACATTTTATGAAATCATTAATTTTCTTGCACATACAATATTCTTTAATATATTTTACTAAAACATGTAGTTGCAATACAAGTACAATTGTTTTAGATATCATTTAGAACTAACACAGTTGATTATTGACACATGCAGTTTACCTGGTGGTAGTTGAAGCACATATCATTAAAGTGTAACATACTACCTGTAAATATTCAGTGGGATGCAGGCAGCATCATAGTTTATAGATTTAATTTGGACAATGTGTCACATGCAGTCTTAGAAACTGTTTGGTTAAAATTGAAATGATCAAAATCTAACAAAAATATATCAAAAAGGATTCATGGATTCCACTTTTAACATGGTTTATTAGACATCTTTGCATCTTAAATGACAAAAATAAAACTCAACAAAGCAACATAAAACTGACACTAAACAAGAAGTGATTTATTATTTTATATAGATTCAGGCCATTATCTTTCAGAAATGCCTGGATTCAGGAGATAAACTAGGTTATCTAGGATTATATTTTCCATTCTTTCATCCTGTTTTTCTTTGTGTTGCTTTACTTCAACCCATTTCCCCACACCATGGCAAACGTAGCTGCTCTCTTCCCAGCCAGCAGTGCCTGAGAAAAATGACTCTCCCTTCCTGATTGTTCCAGGAAAAATCTTCTATGACTCACTGGCTGGGGTTGAGTCACATGCAAACTCTTAACTGTTCACTCTGGCTGGAGACAGAAATTATATCTGGATCACAGCCTTGTTCCTGGAAATTGTTAAAGTCCTCATTGGACCCCTCCACTACCTAAGTAGATGAGTATGTCTCTAAAGAGATACTGAGAAAACAAAAACACACACTTTATCCAAAAGTTTGTCATGACATAATCTTCTAAAGTTTTCTTGAAGCATGTGGCCAGAATTCTTAAGAGGCCAGTGCTTTTGAGCATGGATATGCTTTGTCTTCTTTGCGATTCTATTTCTTCTTGGTCCCAAAACATCTCTGCCTGTACACCCCAGTTTAATATTCATCAGGCCTCTCAGTTCCTGTTATTTAAAACCTGACCCTATACTAATTTGGTCTTTATATTATAGAGTTTTCTCTAAATTTTCCAGAAGTAACTAGGTTTTTAGTAGTACTGTCCTATGTATTTCTATTTGAATTTGTCATTGTGTAGCCCCAGGAAATACAATCCCTTGTGTGAATTTCTAAAATGATAACTGCTCAATATGATTATCATGAGTTTAACATTTTGTAGACTTCCAAAGTTTCAACAAAGCAAAGTTTTATCTGTATCTCTCTCTATTATCTTTATGTACTTTCTGTCTAATCAGTCACCTGTTGGATGGATCACACCTGGAAGCTATTCTCATATTCCAAAAGCAAGTTTGTTTCTTCTTGCTTTCTTCTTCTTCTTCAAAGCATTATGCCAGTGTTTTAAGATAATGATCTATTTCTAACCAGTATGATCCAGTGCTCCAAGGTCACTGTGCTTTCATTTTAATGATTCTCAGAACTATGTGTGGATTATATATTCATAGACTTCTGTATTCTGTTGGGGCAATAGCCACATCATTTTATCTCTTTCAATATTACTATTTTTGAATTTATAGCTGTGGCATGGCTATACACTTTGGATCCCAAAATAAGAAAAAATAATATTTGGTCTAGTCCTCCTAAACTGAATTAATAACAAAAATGAGCAAATTATTAGATCCTACCGAGTAGATGTATATATTGCCTAAAAAGTGAGAAAAATAAGATTCTGCAATCTATTTTCTCTGACTTATACATTCTCATTTCTTAGTTAAAAGTTGGATTTCTAAGTGTAAGTAAGAATCACATAACTCATATGTTTATTTTTAAACTTAAAACTAGTGCTGCCTGGATGTTTTTACTGCATGACATATTTTGAAATACTCAGAAGTTTGAAATAATAATATGACATAAAAGTATTTTGTTGAAATAAAAAGAAAATTTGAGTCAGTAGAGGGCAGCCATGTCAAAGACCTGTATTTCTCTTTTGATGTTTCTAGATTCCCAACCTTACAGACATTTATATATATGGAGATAGTTATAGCTATGACATTAGCATTTGTTCAAAGAAAAATTAAACATTTACTTAAATTTAGGATTGAGTACTGTTGTAATCCTGCCTAAACTTTTAAGTGATCAATGTTAAACTTTCAAAATTTTTAAATGTTGATAGTTTTTGTGAAAACAATGGCATTTTCTAACCTAATGTTTATTTTGACATTAAGCCGTTTTTTAACGAGAAATTTTGGCAAGTCTTCCTAATAAAATACAATTTACCTAACTTCAATTTTAAAAGAGTTATGTGATGTGGAACTTCAGGTTTGCTGTTTTGTGCACATCTAAATATTAGTCTACTTATTTTTTTTGACAGAGTGTTTTAGAAAATATTGTTTTAGAAAATGTTATTTGGAAGAATATTTGTCATAAAAAGTAAAATATGAAACAAATTTCATTTGCTATCAAAGAATAAATGACAAGTATCTGAAAAATTGTAATGGTAATTATTCAGGCATTTTACCAAGAACAATTTTATATGTGTTTGAGCAGCCGTTCTCAAGAAGTACTTTGGTTACTTATTTATTCATGTTGTTTGTCAAATATTTAAAACACAGTTCTAAAGAGAAGAAATATGAGATGCATTATTTGAATAAGTTGTTAAAGCATGAAGAAGCCATCAATACATTTTAATGCATGTAAAACACAGAACTGACCAAACTACCTTAAAGCTTTATTCAGTATTGCATATTACATGGGGTACATTTGAGAAGAAAAGTTGGTCACATTTATCTCTGGGAGATCTGATATACCACATTAGTTGTTATATTTTCTTTAGATTTTAAAAAGCTATGTGTGTTCTTTTGAAATTTCTATTTCTTCATTAAATATAAGGATACAGAAAAAAATGAAATGGTGATACAAATTTAATTTTTTAACATTACAGCAGCATTTCTTAGATAATGATAACAAAGAAAATATTTCAGCAACTCCACTTATTTGAATGATAGTATATCAAGGAAAAGTGATTATTATTTGGTGCCAGTGACTAAACTCAGGACCTTGAGGTTGCCAGGCAAGATCTGTGCCGCTGAGTTACATTCCTGGCCCAGAAAAATTATTTTTATCCCCATTTTGTATCTTTGTTTTCTTGTCTAAACCATAAGTTTTGTTTTGTCTTGAAAGTTTGATGATGGCAACCATTGGTGAAATATTGGACAGCTTCTGGATAAGCTCTAGGAGGACATTGTTATGACTATTTTAATAATCATAAAATTAATTACATTTTCAAGAAGCAGATAATACCCATGGTTTGTTTTTTTTTCTCAAACTCAGTGTAACATAGGCTCTAGGTCATACCAAAAAGACTCACTTATCTCAAACATGAATATCAGCATAAAATCTTTAAAAATAATATTGGTAAATATTTAAAGGATAAGACACTTCCATTAAAAAGAAATCTATTACTATATGTCATTAAAATATAGGTCAAAGCAGAAAAATCATATCCTCATCTGCATGGCAGATCAAGCACAATTGTTTATTGTCCCAAAAAACCAAAACAACACAAAAAAGGTTTTTTTTTTTTTTAAAATATTCAATATTAATGCCCACATGGAAAATAAAAAGTCTAAATACTTAGAAAATACTTTTAAAATATTCAATGTCACGTATATGAAATGTTTTATTTGCTTTGCAGATTAAATTGATTCTTGATGCTATTTCTTGTGCAATTGGGGTGCTGTACAGAAATTCCTTGCCTATTTCTGTATCTCCCATGGTTTTTCCTTTTTTATCTATATTATATTTTTAAATCTTATTTTAAAAATTAATTTAAGAGAAATGCCATGCTGCCCTCAGATTTTGGCCCACACAGCTGCCCGCTTCCTGCACGACTCCCGCTTGCACTGAGGAATGCCACAGCCCGGGGACCTTGGCCCATGCCCAGTGGACACCTGGACCCAGGACATCTTCTGGCCCCTTGGGGACACTCCCTACCTCCTGGACCTAATAGTGCTGTTGATCTTTAGCTCCTACTCTTTCCTCCAGAACCTTGGACAACAGTAGATTAACTGTGCTAGCTTGAAAGGAGATTCAGTGACTGCATCACCCAAATAGAAGATCTCAGCAGGCTCCAGTCAGTGTGGTGAGTATGCCCCTAAAATAGAGATGTACAGTGGGTAAATAGGGCCAGTAGTAAAGCTCCCTCCAAATAACTGTAAGACCTTAGTGAATCTGGCAAAAGTGTGGGTGATTCCTTCCTGCACACAGAAAACATCAGGCAGGGTGAGGAGTGTGTCAATAAAGACTCCCCAAACTTGGAGAAAATCAAAAGGGCTTATGAGACACAAAGGCACACAATAGAGACACAGTAGGGCCTTACCCAACACAAAAACTATAGAAAGGGAGATTTGGTGACCTGAAATTACCTGAAGATAAAGTAACAGCAGGAACTAAAAGTTGACATACATCAATACTCCTAGGCTTGTCAGCCCAGGAAGAAGAATATAGGACTCACCCAAAAGGCCTGCAGAGGGAAGTCAGGTGACTGGCCCACCTCTTCATTGTGGGATGCAGCAGTTGGACAAACATCAACTTTATAAGTAGGACTCCAACATATACACTACCAACAGTTGATGCTAGTGGGAATGAAGGGCCAAATAGTAACTGAAAATGGGAAAATGGCAAAACAAAATGCAATCTCAAACATCTAGTCCACCAGGAACAAGTACAGGAGACACTGAAATAGAGGACTTCAAAAGTAACACACCAGAAATCTCTGAAAAGATAAAAAGTGAAACAAAAAAACAACTCCAGGAGACTATAGAGAAAATCAAATTAGAAGTAACCTCTTATGTAAAGACAGAAATAACAACCTTAGTAAAGAGTTACTCAGCACAGCTAAAGAAGAAATAGGTTAAAAAGTACAGGATCATGGGAAACTGATTGAAACCTTGAATGAACAATATATAAAACAAGCAGAGTCCATGTGACAAACTCAAAGAGACATCCAAGAAACAAAAAAATCTATTGAAGGCTGGCAAAATCTTTTAAATGAAGCTGAGGATAGAATTTTGAACTTTGAGGACAGGATTGCAATTGGCATTCATGAAAGAATAGAACTTTAAATATAAAGCATCATGGAATGACAATCCAGCAGCTTCAAGATGATGCAAAGAGAAACAATATAATATCAATAGGCATCAGTGAAGATGCAGGAGTCAATGCAAACAACATAACTAGAATATTCACAGAAGTAATAGCAGAAAATTTCCCAAACACGGGAAAAATACCTGATATGCATTTAAGTGAGGCAAATAGAATGCCAAACAGTCACAACCAATATAAATCTATACCCAGATATATAATAATTAAGATCTCAGACATAAGCATAAAAACAGAATACGAAAATCTGTTAGAAAAAAGACACAACTCCCCTATAAAGGAAAGCCCATTGGAATCACAGCAGACTTTTCAGCACAAACTATCAACTCAAGATGATCTTGGAGTGAGGTATTTAAACCCCTGAAAGAAAACAACTCTCAACTCAGACTGATGTATCCAGCAAAATTTCATTCAAATTTAATGAAGAAACAAGATACTTCCATGACAAAGAACAATTGAAGAAATTCATGTCTACCAAACCAACCCTAGAAAGACTATTGAAAGACATACTAGATAGAGATAAAAATGACCACGATCCCCAGAACAATGACAGAAAGAAAACACCATGTAGGACAAGCAATTAAACAAGGGGGAAAAGCAGAAAGCAAACAATTGGAACATAATATGGCTGCATTGAGCCAGTACATATCAGGGATATCCATAAATGCAAATATCCTCAATTCACCTATCAAAAGACATAGGTTGACAGGATGTATCAAGAAACATGATCCTACAGTGTGCTGTATACAAGAAACACATCTGACCCAAAGGAAACACATACATTAAAAGTCAAAGGATGGAAAACAGTATTCTATGCAATAGGAACCCAGAAAAAAGCAGGGGTGACTATTCTATTTGCAGAAAACATGAACTTCAAACCTAAAATGATTAAAAGAGATAAAAAAGGCCACTACATATTCCTTAGTAGAAAAGTTCAAGATGAAAAACTAATAATTATAAATATATATTCACCAAATACAGGATCACCCAACTATATAAGACAAATACTAATGGACATGAAAAACCAAATATACAATTACACAATTATAACAGGGGACCTTTACATCTCATTGTCACAAAGAGATACATAAACTAGACAAACAGTCAGTGAAGAAATAATAGAACTGAATCATACCTGTGAAGAATTGACTTACTGATGTTTACAGAGTGTTCCTCCCAATCACATCAGAATACACATTCTTCTCAGCTGCACATGGGACAGTCTCCAAAATAGACCATATATTATCCCATAAAACATTCTTTAGTAAATGCAAAGGTATTGAAATTTTCCTATGCATAATATCTGACCATAGTGCACTAAAATTGGAAATTAATGGCAAAAGAAATTGCAAATCCTGCATAAATACATGGACATTAAATAGCAACCTTTTGAACAACAAGTGGGCTACAAAAGAAATTAAAGAAGAAATAAAGCAATACCTTTAATTTGATGAAAATGAAGAAGCAATATACTGTAATCTGAGGGATACAATGAAAACAGTCTTAAAAGGGAAATATGAAGCAATAAATCATCATATCAAGAAAACAGAATGGGCACAAATAAACAACATAATGCTTCATCTCCAGCTTCTAGAAAAAGAAGAACAAGTTAAACCCAAAGTTCATAGAAGAGAGGAAATTGTAAAGATTAGAGCAGAAATCAATGCAATTGAAACTAAAAAAAAATACGAAGTATTAATGAGTCAGAAAGCTGTTTTTTGAGAGAATAAACAAGATTGCCAAACCTCTAGCTAATTTTATCAAGAAAAAGAAAGGAAAAAAACAAAATTCATGCAATAAGGACTGAAGAATGGGAAATTACTACAGATCGCATGTAAATTCAAAAGATCATGAATACCTGCTTTGAAAATCTACTCACATAGGGTGGAAAACACAGAGGAAATGGACAGATTTCTAGAAACCCATGAACTAACAAAGCTCAACCAAAAAGATATACAATGTTGAATAACCAAATATCAGCTGTTGAAATTGAAAATATAATTAACAACTTACCAACAAAGAAAAGCCCAGGCACTGATGGATTCACAGCTGAATTCTATAAGAACACTAGAGAAGATTTGATGCCAATACTCCTTAAACTCTTCAATGAATTTGCAAAGGAAACAATTCTCCCTAAATCCTGGAGGCAAGTATTACTCTTATACCAAAAACAGAGAAAGACCCAACCAAAAAGGAAAACTATAGGCCAATCTCACTAATGAACATTGATGCAAAGATTCTCAATAAAATACTGGCAAATAAAAAGCAGCAAATCATCAACAAGATTATCCTTCACAAAAAAGTGGGATTCATTCCAGGAATACAGTTATGGTTTAACATATACAAATTAATAAATGTAATACACCACATCAACAGAAAGAAAAACAAAAACCACATGATCATCTCAATAGATGCAGAAAAAGCTTTCAATAAAGTACAACACATGTTCATGATAAAAACCCTTCAGAAAGTCAGAATATATGATGTTTACCTCAACCTTATAAAGGACATCTATGACAAAACCAATAGCCAACATTATACTAAATGGACAAAAACTGAAAGCTTTCACTTTAAAATCAGGAACAAGACAAAGATGTCAACTATCACCACTCCTTTTCAATATAGTTCTGGAAACACTAGCCAGGGTAATCAGACAAGAGAGAGAAATAAAAGGAATAAAGATAGAAGAGGAAGAAATTAAATTATCACTATTTGCAGATGACATGATACTTCATATAGAAAACCCAATAAACACCATTAAAAGACTGCTAGAGGTAATAAACAAATTCAGCAGCATAGCAGGATACAAAGTCAACACTCAGAAGCCAATAGCATTCCTGTACACAAACAAAAAACTCACCAGGAGAGAAATTATGGAAATATCACCTTTCACAATAGCAACTAAAAAAATGAAATACTTAGGAATCAATCTAACTTAGAATGTAAAAGGATTTTATGCTGAAAATTGTGCTATGCTGAAAAAGGAGATTGAAGAGGATATTAGAAAATGGAAGGATATTCCTTGCTCTTGGCTAGGAAGAACCAACATTGTGAAAATGGCCTTACTCTCAAAACTGTTATACAGATTTAATGCAATCCCAATCAATATACTATTAACATACCTCACAGATCTAAAGAAAACACTCCTAAAATTCATTTGGAAACAGAAGAAACCTAGAATAGCAATGACAATTCTGGGCAAAAAAGGCAAGGCAGGAGGCATCTCAATTCCTGACTTGAAACTATACTAAAAAACCACAGTGATAAAATCAGCATGGTACTGGCAAAGAAATAGACCTGGGGATCAATGGAACAGATTAGAAGATGCAAGCACAACTGAAAAGCCACTCAGCCACCTGATATTTGACAAAGGGGTTACATATGTTCACCAGAAGAAGGACAGCCTCTTTAAGAAATGTTGTTGGAAAAATTGGCTCTCCACATGCCAAACACTGAAACTAGATCCATGCTTATCACCATGTACACAACTAAAGTCTAAATGGATCAAAGACCTAAATATTAAAACAGAAACACTAAATCTGCTGGAAGACAAGGTAGGTAGAAGTCTTGGATACATAGGGTAGGCAAAGAATTCATGAACAAAACACAAACTGCACAGGAAACACTTCAAAGTATCAACAACTGGGATCTCATATTATTGAAAAGTTTCACCAACAGAGTGAAAAGAAAACCCACAGAGTGGGAAAGAATTTTAGCTAACAACCCCTCAGACAAAGGACTTATATCCAGAACATATAAAGAAATGAAAAACATCCAGCCCCCCAAATGCAAAGACCCTCTCCAAAAATGGCCATCTGAGATGAACACAGAGTTCTCTGATGAAGATATACAAATGGCAAGTAAATACTTGAAGAAATGTTCACCATTACTGGTCATTTGAGAAATGCAAATTAAAGCAGCATTGAGATTTCATCTTACTCTGCAAAGAATAGCTGCCATCAAGAAATCAACTGATAACAAATATTGGCAAGGCTGCGGGGAAAACAGAGCACTGCTTCACTGGTAGTGGGAGTGTAGACTGGTGCAACCACTATGGGAATGAATATGGAGAATTCTCAGAAGACTAGGATTGGTAGTTCCATTCAATCCAGGTATTCCCCTCCTAGGTATTTTCCCAGAAAAACTGAAAAGTTCATAACACAGTAATATATGTGCACACATGTTCATAGCAGCACGATTTGTAATAGATAAATCTTGGAAACAATCAAGATGCCCATCAAGTGCAGAGTGGATGAAAAAGATGTGGTATTTTTATGCAATGGAATATTACTCAGCTATAAAAAAGGATGATCTTGAGGCCTTCATAGGCAAATGGAGACGACTTGAAACTATCCTCATTAGTGAAATAAATAAGAATCATATTTATAAATATCACATTGTGTCTCTAGTGTAAAAAGAAAATAAAAAATGTAGGAGTAATAAAACTCAAAATGTAATTGCTATTGTAAAAAAGAGAGGAAAAGAAAGTGCTCTAAAGGATATTCCTGCATGTATATTTAAGAGTGTAGGATTGATAACCATATTTCTAAGTTTTTGTTGGATCATTGAACGGAACTGTTTTCAGTATTGCTGTTTGAATGTCCACTTTGTATGCTTTACTTTTGTAACTTGAACATGTATTTCTAAAAGAACAATATGTAATTTATCAACTAGTGATTTCTTACTGTTTTTTTTGAAATTATGTATTATTTCTGCCCTTTTTCTTTTTTGTTCTCTCTTTAAATAAAATTTTTAAAAATTAATTTATTAGTAATTTTAGACATAAATAATATTCACATCTATCATAGGGAATTTGTAGCTATACATGATATATCCTTATTCTTCTTTCTTTCCCTTTGTACTCTTCTCCTTATTTACAAAAGCTTTGTTTCCATTTTCTTTTCTCTTTTTTCTTTTCCCTTCCTTCCTTTACCCTTGCACTTCCTTGGTTTCTCTTCTCATTGAAGATTTTCTTCTATTTCACAATATATATTATATATTTTAGTTTTATTTATACTTTTAATTTCTCACACTAGAGAACCACCTGATACTTGAACATGTGTATCTAATTTTTTTCACTTAAGAGTGTAGCCTCAAGGTGCATCCATTTATCTATAAATGCCTCATTTATTCTTCTTAATGGCAGAGTAATACTTTATTGTATTAAAAAATCCCACATCTTCTTTATACATCCATTGGCTGATGTGCATGTAGGCTATCACAAACTGTTCTGCCATAAATATGGGTGTGCATATATTGGTGTGGTATGCTTTTAATTCTATCAGAAAAATACCAAGAAAAGAAAGAGCTGGGTAAAGTGGAACCTCTAGTTTTAGATTTTGAGGAATCTCCACACTGATTTCCATAGTGGTTGCACCAGTTTACACTCCTACCAACAGTGAAGGATTTCTTTTCTCCCTCTGCAGCCCTGCCAGCATTTAGTATTGCTAGATTTCTTGATAATAGCCATTGTTTCTGGGATGAGATGGAATCTAAGTGTTGTTTTATATTCCATTGGATAAAGTTTTTCTGTTTTAACATTTAGATCTTTGATCCATTTTGATTTTAGTTTAGTACATGTTGAGATACATGGATCTAGATTAAATCTGCATGTAAATAGCCAGCTTTGCAAGCACTGTTTATTAAAATGACCATCATTCTTCTATTGTACATTTTTGAATCCTTTGTAAGAAACAAATAGATGGATGTGCCTATAGTTATTTTGCATCCTCTATTTTGTTCCAGTGATCCAGGAGTCTTTTTTTGCACCAGGACCATGTTGTTTTTACCACCGTACATTTGGAGTATATTGATTTGCCTACACTTAACCACCCTTACATAACTGCGATGAAGCCTGCTTGAACATGATGTGTCTTTTCAATGATTTGTTGCATTCTGTTTGTCACTATGTTCCTCAGGATTTCTGCATCTATGCTTATTAAAGCAATTGAGCTTTAGTTGTTTTTCGTTGTTAGATATTTGTGTGCCTTTGGAATCAGGGTAATGCTAGGAAAGGATGAGGAAACTTTTCCAGGAAAGAGTTTCCACGTACTCCTTCCCTTTTAATTTTATTAAAGAATTTGAGGAATATTGGCATTAAATCTTTACTAAAGTTCTCAGGATTCAGCAGTGAATCCTCCATACCTAGGTTTTTCTTAGTGGTAGGTTTGTATTACTGCTTCAGTTTCATTGCCTGTTATATTACTAAAAGTTTTTAAATCTTTTTGGCTCAGTTTTAATAATTCATATGAACTTATCCTATTTTTAAATTCTCTGATTTATTACAGTATACATTTTTGAAGTAGTTTCTAATTAAGTCTGGATTTCAGAGGTGTCCATTATGATTTATCCTTCTTTTTGTAATTGTATTGATTTGAATATCTTTCCTTTGTTTAGAAGATTGGCTAAAGGTTTTTCTATTTTTTATTCTTTTAAAGTACCAGCTCTTTGATTCATCGTTTATATTTTTTTAGTTTTAATTTCATTAATTCTTGCTCTGATCTTCATAATTTCAGTTTTTGTTCTAGCTTTAGATTTTGATTATTACTGTTGTTCTGGGTTCTTGAGGTTTGCTTATTTGGGTCACTGTTTTTTAGATGTGGTCACTCATTGCTATAAACTTACCTCTTGGTGTGCCTTCTTCCCATCTCATAGGTTCTTACTGCACTTTCATTTTTGGAGGGGTTCTAGGAAATGTCTAAGTTCATCCTTGATTCACTGAACTATTGATTATTCTAGTGTGTATCATTAAATATTCATATATTTGCATAATTTCTATGGTTTCTTTTGCATTAATTGCTAGTTTAATTGCACCATGATGTGATACATGGTATTTTTATTTTTACATTTACTTAAGCATGCCTCACTTGCTAGTGTATACTGTATTTTGGAAAAATTTCCATGTGTTTCAGAGAAAATTCCACATGTGTCAAATTTGTATTTTGTTGGTGTTGTATAGACAACTCTGTTTTCCATTTATTAAGTCTATTTATTTAAAAATTTGGTTCAACACTCACATTTTCTGTTGTGATTTTGTCAAGATGACCTATTTGTTGCAGTGAAATCCTTCACTGTAATTGTGTTGATGATTATCTGATCTTTTATATCCAATAGTGTTTGTTTCATGAAAATGATGCACCATTTTCAGCACATTTATATTTGTTTATAACTGTGTTTATAAGTGTTACCTCTTTTTGTTGAATTGTTCCTTTACCAATATGTGGGGATGATCTTTGCCTCTTTTGGTCGGTTTCAACTTAAAGTGTAATTTGCCTGAAAGTAGATTAACTACCTTTGTTCTTTTCCACTTCCCATCGCAAAGAATATTGGTTACCATGCTCTAATTTTTAGTTTATGAGGGTTTTTTGAATTTCTTACGTACAGCATATTTTTGTGATTTATTCTTAATTTCTCTGACAAACTGTGACTTTTAATTGGAGAACTGAAAGGGCACACCGTGAGTTATTAAGAAAAGTATTAACTAATTCTTATCATTGTCTTATTTTCTTGTTGCTCATTTCATTTTATTTTTCCTTCTACCTGACTGCTTACCCTACCTGATACTTTTTCCTTTAGAATTTTTGACTTTGTTAGCTTGTCTGGAGAACGTTCTCTTTCTCTTGCAAATATTTATTTCTCCATCAATTTTGAACAATGATTTTGTAGGATATAGCAGTCTGGTTAGAAGTTGTTTTCTTTTAGAGCTTTGAAACACTTCACTTGAAATGTCTTTGGCCTTTAAATTTTGCTTTGAGGAGTATACTATAATTCTAATGGATTTATTTTAAAAGTAATTTGTTGATTTTTTTCCAATAGCTTTTAAGATTTGATCTTTGTTTAAACTTTTGGAATTTTCATTTTGATATGTCCTAAAGAGGTTCTTTTTTAAACATGACTATTTAGTGCTCTCTATACCTCACTCATGAATATGTTAAATTTTCCCCTATATATGCAAAGTTTTCTGCTATTATCTTTGTGAAAATATTTTTATGTCATTTGTTCTTTTAATTTAATTTGTTCTTTTAATTTTGTACTAATTACAATTACTCTTTGGTTAGTATCATTTTGTGTTAGGTAGCGGCATCTGGATCTGTTGTTCAAGTTCTCTCCTTGTTTCTAAAGTAACTGGACAGCTATTAGCTAACAGCAGTCCTGTGTTCTAGCTGTGACAGCTTTGTCACTTTGCTCACTAATTGTGCCCATACTTTCTATAGAATATTGAATATCCTGAACTTCTGTTTTTAACTTTTCATGGGCTCTAATTCTTTGCTGAACAGGTTGTTTATATTTTGTATCATTTTGTTTAGTTCAGTTAGCTTTTCTTTAGTGTCTTCTGCAAATTTGTTTATCATTTGTTTATTATGTCCATTATCGGTTGAATTGTAGCATTTTTGAACTCACTGAGCATGATATTGACCTTTTAAAATCTTCTGTGCTACTGTTTTGAGTATTTTTTTCTCTATGGAATTTGATTTCTTCCTCTAAGTCTCATGGATCAGTGTTTGTAGAGTTGGAATTTTTGGAAGTATTTTGTTGCCTTACTTATCATATTTCTATTTTTGTTTTCTTTTATGCTGTGGTTTGTGGGTGAATTATAGTGAAAGAAGTTTTTTGTTAATATGTGGACCTCTTTAGTTAGTGTCTACTTTTCACTAATGCACTCTGTCCTAAAATCCAGCCATCTTCACTTCTTTGGGAAAGGAGGTTATGATATATTTGATCTATTACCCAGTTCACAGGAATACATTGCATTATTAATAATAAAAAAGGAAATACATATATTAGCATATTGAGGAAATCAATTAATAACAATTATTATACCCTGGCAATAGCAATAAAATCAGTAAAAGTATTAGCATAAAAAACAAATTGAATATTGGCATACCCAAATAATCAGTATTTAATCATACTTAGTCATGCAGATGAGATCTACAAATATAATATAAATACTAAGGAAAACCAAATGTTGTTCTATGCTAACTACTTACTATATGTAATAACTACATTACACTAACAATAGTTCAGTATGCAATAGCAATAGCCCAGAGAAAACTAAGTATTTATAAAGCCTAATAGTTATGCTAGTAAGGATAAAGGGAAGTGAGGAACTGGAGAATGAAAAAATGCAGAATTTGAAAGAGTAATCAATGGAGGTGACAAGGAGAAGAGAAGAATGAGATAATGATAATATTTAGTAAAAGGAAACCAATTTTATTAAATAAAACTAATAGGAAAAAACAAATAACAATAACAAAAGGAAATCCAACCAAAATACAGAAAAAAGTAGAAGGAAAAACAAGAATTAAAAAGAGATTAGAAAATAATGAAAAAAAAAAAAGGAGAAAAAAAGAAACCTAAATCCAACGATGGAAAAAACAAACAAACAAACAAACAAACTAACAGGCAGGAAAAAGCAATTCCTGTCTTTTTTGAATATGTGGTTTCATTCCAGGGGTTCCAGTCTTTGAGTAAGTCATAATTTTTTCCAGGTAGCTTTACAGTCTGTGATTTGGTGAGGTGATGTTCCCGTTTCAGTAATCCTCTGTCTGTATACCCTACACTCTGGAAACCACCCAAGCCGAGGGGATCCCTTTCTTGCTCACATGGCTAGATAGAGTAAGTAATCAGTCTGTGAGGCTCTGGTAGATCTAGGCAGATGCCAGGGTTTGGAGTGCTGGGCTTGATACAAGCACTTTCAGATCCTGCTTCCTGAAAAAGCCAAACTCATCAGGCCTGGTTTCTCACCATGGAAACCTATACCTTTGTCTTTCCTAGGCTGTGTTAAACTTTTCAGCACACAACCTCTCTGCAGTGTCCTCTACTGTGGTTGTCTCTGACACAGTCACTTTGGGAGTGTAACACCGGAAATCCTGAAATGAAGTTCTGTGTCTCAGTCTTAAACAACCCCTTCCCAAATGGAGCCTGATAAAACCCTCTCTGGTTTTAGCATGGTATAGCATGCATTTCATTGTGTTGCTTCTCTGATTTTAGTATGCCATAAAGGAGTCATCTTTGATGTAAAACCCCACACTGTTTTTGTAGTTTACAAGAGCTGTGGGCTTTTGCTGAGGCTACTGCTATTGACCAGGTCTCTTATCCCCTAAAGCTACCAACATTCCAGGATTTACTTTCTGTCCTAGTGCATTGGCCTTGTACAAGGGTTGGTTGGCTGCATGGCTCCTCTGCTGCCCTGTGCAGAGGAAAAACAAACACAGATCAGGCTTGGAGTTTGTGGGTGACCAGGAAGTGGAATTCACAGTTCCTCTGTCCAATTAGGGTATAGAAGCAGGTTCCTTTCTACACTAGGGATGCAAGGGTTTGTTTCTTTCATTCATAATTTAGAAGATAAAATTTTTCTTTACTAATATTTTCTATCTCTGATCTTGGTAAAAGTTCAAAATTTCATTATTATATAAGATCTTCTAGGAAATAACACAAGAATGTCATGCATGTTGGGTGTTTCAACTCCTGAAACTTATTTCATGGTTAATTTGAAAATATTCATACAAAGAAAAATCTACATATCAGTGTTTTAATTCTAAAAAATTATATGATGTTATGTCTAAAAATTTTAATTCTAAAAATTTATGTTACCAATATACTTGAGTGTGTAGTTGTTTGTAAAAGTGTATTTGATTGTATTTTTAATTTTAATTTTCATTGGTACATTTTCACAATACATGTTATTACATTCTTTGTGGGATGTAAGGACCACATCTTAATTTTTCTTTCATTCTCTTTTTTTCTTCCTCCTTCCATTTTTAGGGCTTTCTCTTTTGCAAAAGAACTGTTTCTTAATTTTCTATTATCTATTATTTAAAATTTTTGTTGTCTGTTTCCAACGGGAAACAAGTATCTGTCAAGGAGTGGTTGCTTAATTAAATTACAGTCAATGACAATAGTGAGGTAAAACATATGTTGCACATATGTATAAAAATGTCCACTATATACTCTGTAATAGGTGAAAAACACAAACCTGTGAGTAGACACTGATCAGATGTGTATTGTGATTAACCATCTTATACAACTACTTTTCTAGATAAGCATTAATACAGACTTATAATTACATAAATATGCATGATTTAGCATACTAAGTACTTCAGAACATGCACGAAAGATTGATAGCATTCAGGTTTGAAGTCCAACTGTACTATTTCCCATTTGAGAGGCTTTGGATAAATCATTCCAAATATCCTCATGCCTCATTTTCATCTTTTGTAAAATGAGATAATAATGTTACTCATTTTAAGGGAGTGTTTCACTCCCCTTTCATGATCTATTATTGATCTCCTTAAGGAATCATCTTTGGGTTTTTCATTCTTATTCTCATTGTCTTTCATTAATTCTTAGCTCTATCTTTCTTATTATCATTCTGTTTGTCTTGGATTTAATTTGATTTTAATATCTGGAGGCAGAAACTGAGGTTGTTCATTTGAAACTTTCCTTATTGTTAATCTGGCCATTAAGTACCATTTTATAAGTACTACTACCAATCTATACACAAATTTTGATGTACTGTATTGGTCTTTTTATTTCCATCCAAGTCAAAATGTTTTCTAAATTTATTTTTGAATTCTCTTTGGGCCACAGTTTTCCCAAATTCTGTTCTGTTATTATATTTCCAAGTATTCAGTTATTTTTTCTAGATCTCTTTAAATGAATGGGCTTTAAAATATAATTTCCCTTTGATTAGGGATTATATTTTGTAGCTTTTGGAATTTTTAAACTAATTGAGACTTGTTTTATGGCTCAGAATATATTTTATGTTGGTTAGCATTCCATGTGTACTTATAAAAAATGTCTATTTTCATGTCACTGGGTAGAATATTAGTTTTAACTAAAAATGTTATGTTTGGGGAAATTACTTTTTCAAATGCATATTCTCTTTTTTATTTTAAAGATGGTAAAATTAAACACAACAAAGCAGAACAAAACAACACAGAAAAGTAGTGTAAGAGACATAAATTTCAAAGAAAGACCATCAGAGATCTTCATTATCTGTCATATTGTCTATTGTTTTCTTCCAAATAGTTGTCCATATTTTCACATACAGAAAATTCACATAAAATAACATAGTATAGAACTGATCTGAACAGGATGAAAAAGGCATTTTAGGTCTTCAAGACCAGACAATAGGGAAGTCAACAATGGCTGTAATAGTGTCTCTCATTCTCTTCAAAATAGTTGCCCATACCTTGAAATTAAACAAAACAAAACAGGCCAAAATCACTCTGAACAAAGAATAACAATATTGCTTGATTTCACATCACGATGCTACAGAATCAGCACTGGGTACTGTAGTGTCTCTTTTTCTTCAAAGTAGTTGTTCATTTCATCATGTATTATAAAATCAGTTCTCATAAACAGTTTATAGGTTTTACGCATGCATGAGTCTCTACATATATTTCTCTCCCTTCTGTATTAGTGAGGAAAAAGATCATAGCAAGACAAAACAAAACAAATTCCTATAAAAACATGAAACGAAAAAGTCATATAAAAGCACAATACAAGGTGATCTACAATGGTTACTGTGTTGTCTCTTGTTATCTTCAATAGAATTGTCCATGTCATCAGGTATAATTGAATATAGCAGTACATATCAATATTAATAAAAACAAAACATTATAGACAGTGTAAAACTTAAAAAGCAGGTAATAATCAAACCGGAGTGGGTATCCTAGTGAATCTTGTCATCTTCAGTGTAAAATATGTGGAATGCTTCATGAATTTCTTGTCATCCTTGTGCAGGGGCCATGCTAATCTTCTCTGTATCATTCCAATTTTAGTATATGTGCTGCCAAAGAGAGCACGTACTCTCTCTTTTTTGAGAGAGTGTCAAAATAGTAATGTAAATAAAGTGTCTTTGTGTGTATGCACACTTATCTTTTTTCTAACATCTTGTTTAGATATTTTTTATTGGTATATCTTCAAATTCACTAGCTTCTTCTGAAATGTCTTAATTTACTATGCATCATACCAATTATATTTTCATATTAGACATTTATTTGGATATTTATTTTGTAGACATTTATTTTTATATCTAGAGATTCAATTTGGATCTTTTTGTATTGTGTTTCTGCTTAAAATGATATTACATTAGCTGCTTAAACATGAGATGTTCGTGGCATTTTTTTGTTGTTATTCTCTTCAAATTCTAGTATATCTCACTTCTATTTCTTTAAGTTAATTTATTTTCTTCTCTATGAATCATTAAGTTTTGTTTTTTTAAAATATGATTTCTAGTTTACATTGGATTTCAAATATTTTAAATTTTACTTTTTTGTTTCTGGACTCCTATAAATTTTCTAATTTTGTTCCAAGACATTAGTAAGTACTCAGCAGTAAATGTCTTGCTTTTAGTACTACTATGTTAGTATCAGAACAGTGTTTAGGTTAGTTGTAATGTTTCCTCATTTCTAAGATAAAATCATTTTGCATAGTTTTTTAAAGCACTGTATATTTAAGGGTTTACCATCTAGAGGAATTATTCTTGGCCCTGTGTGAACATCAGAGGTTATTTCCTATAATTGTTTTGGTGATTAGTAACAGTCTTAAGTATATCCTTATATAGCAGGATATTCAGTGTACTCTTCAGAAGAGGATGGAGGCAATTCATAAGAGAAATTGGGTTGAAATAAAGCAACTGAGATTGAAATATTCAGAAACTCAAGAGAGAGAGGGAGGAAAAGGAAGAGAGAAGAAACACAGGAAATTTGGAAAACTACAGTCAAATTAGAATTGGACACAATGCCAGAAATATCTACTACACCAGGTTGACATCAGAGCTTGAGTCAAAATCCAGGGAAATTTTCATCCAAAAGATAATTACTGTAAGTAACTTCAGTCACACATCAGCATGTCCCTCACATTTGGGAGGAGTATCTTAAGCCTTCATTTCATGAAAGATTTACACCCAAACCTGGAAGAGGTCTGAGAGGGCCAATCGTGAGAGGATACTAAAAACATGAAAGACATTTGGAGCATAGAATTTTAAGCAGTTACAAGACAAGCAAACAAAATCATGAAATCATGGAAGTAAGTCTGACATGCTTGTAATAATCTCCAGACAGCATACTGCTTGCATAACACAAGTGAGGAAAAGGTAACAGGAGAGAAGTGACCTTTCAAGGTCTTTAGATTATATAAAGGATACAGATTAAGAAAAATAGCATTTGATTCCATGCTTATAATTACATCAGTTACTTCCAAGAATGTAGTTTTAGATATGTAGTACAGAAGATGAAGCAAGGCAACAGGAATAAGTGAATAGTTGCTTTTGAAGTAGTGATGGCCAGAATGGGCAACAAAACCAGGCCTGTTAAAAGGCGAAGTTCCTGAGGCAGTTCCATGAGGAATTTTCCACAATGCTCTGATTGCTTTGCTATAACAGTAATATAACCAATAGATAATGGGAACAGTTCTTTGCTCTATTGACAATATTGTAGGGTTTTTACCTGGCATTAATTGGCCTCAGAAGGGTATTGATAAAATAGCCTGTATGATCTCCATTTAAGACTAATAAGGAAACATAAAAAGAGTTGATATCACTGGAAAATTTCTGTTAGAAATGTATGCCATACATAAATGTATGGCAAGCAATGTATGCCATAAGATCAGAACTACTATTATCAGAAGCTGTGGCCAAAAGTACATATCTTGTCTTTCAGCAGTTACATAATAAATGAATTATGTTTATGAATTTTTACATTTTCACAGCAATTTAATGCTTGTTTTATTTAAAAATATTATTTGGTTGTTGAAAAATAACAATGATCTGAAAGAATAAAGTTATCAGAGAAAGTAGTAGAGTTTGTATAAAAACAGTGATAAAAAGGGGGGATGCTATATACCTCACAAATATTCATCTTATTCTTAGAGAGGAAGTAAAGATAGTATGTTTGAGCCTGCAAAATTTGTTTGGCATCCTTGCACTGCATATTTTATGAATTTATTAATTTTTAACAACAAACTTTCATCTTTTCTCTTCTTTTTTTGAATCATTGCATTGTTTCAAAATGACCTGAGTAAAAGATAAAAACTATACCCCTAGCTTGAAAGCTCAGAATAATGATACAATGCAAAATCTAGTCCAGATTTTACACAATACAGACCAAAAAGAAAAACTGAACATTTGCTGTTTGTATTGCATGACACTGAAATTGATATTTTTAATTCCAAAAGAGAAAAAGTAAATGAAATTGATCTCAAAATAAGTATCATCAGACACTCTTATACTTACTTGACTTTTTATTGTTTGCTTAGTCAAGTCAGACTTTCAAAAGAATATAATTAATAGTGTTTTGGAATTGCATGCTAATTTGTAAAAAAGTTAATTAGCTGTTTACTTTTTTCTTGGTTTTAATTAGGAAAGGCAGGAAGTTCTGCTCCACAAACCTGAATATAACATTTTAACATGTCTATAACACTTTTTAAAATAAATAACAGAAATTTATTTCCTCACACTTCTAGAGGCCAGAAAACCCAGGATCAATATGCCAACAAAGTTAAGAGTCAAGGAGAACCAGTTTCCTAGTTCATAGCTAGCACCTTTTAGCTGTGTCCTCACATGGTGGAAAGGGCTAGGGACCTCTCTAGGATTTCTTTCTTTTTTTTAAAGAGCAGAAGAAAAGAAAATTAAAAAGACAAAATAGAAAAAACAAGAAGAAAAAGTAGAATAGAGTTCAAAAAAATTAACATCATAAAATCACTAGGTGATGCATTACCTATTGTCAACTTAATAATAGTTGTTAAAGTCACAAAGTCAAAGCATAGAAAGTGGCTAGACACTCAAACATTGACAGTAAAAACTCTTCTGTTCAATGATCTAACAAAGCTCAGTAATATGGTTATCTATTTACATACTCTATATACCTTTATATAGCACTTTCCTTCACTTTCACTTTTACAATATGTATTATATTTACTATACTTTTATATCTATTATACTTTTTTGGATACCATTATTCTGTCTGTTCTTATTTTTTTTAACACTAGAGAACAATTGATATTTGCTAACATGAGTCTTGTTTATTTCACTAATGAGGATATTCTCAAGTTGCTTCCATTTACCTATAAAGGCCTCAAGATCATCCTTTTTTATAGCTGAGTAATATTCCATTGTATAAAAATACCACCTTTTTTTCATCCACTCTGCGGTTGATGGGTATTTTGGTTGTTTCCAAGATTTAGCTGTTACAAATTGGGATGCTATGAACATGGGTGCACATATATCACTGTGACATGACCTTTTCATTTTTTTCTGGGAAAATACCCAGGAGGGGAATAGCTGGATTGAATGGAACTTTCAATCCTAGTTTTTTGAGGAATCTCCATACTGACCTCCACAGTGGTTGCACCAGTCTGCACTCCGACCAATAGTGGAGAAGTGTTCCTTTTTACCCACAGCCTCACCAACATTTGTTATCTGTTGTTTTCTTGATGGCAGCCATTCTTTCAGGGGTGAGATGAAATCTCAATGCTGTTTTAATTTGCATTTCTCAAATGACCAGTGATGGTGAACATTTCTTCAAGTATTTATTTGCCATTTGTATATCTTCATCTGAGAATTGTATGTTCATCTCCAATGCCCATTTTTGAAGAGGATCTTTGAATTTGGGGGCTTGATGTTTTTCAGTTCTTTATATGTTCTGGATATAAGTCCTTTGTGTGAAGGATTGTTTGCTAAAATTCTTTCCCATTCTGTGGGTTTTCTTTTCACTTTGTTGGTGATTTCTTTTGAAGTACAAAAACTTTTTAGTAATATGAGATCCCAATTGTTGATTCTTTCAAGTATTTCCCTTGTGGTTTGCATTTTATTCATGAATTCTATCCCTACCCCTATGTCTCCAAGATTTTTACCTACTTTGTCTTCCAGTAGATTTAGTGTTTCTGTTTTAATATTTAGGTCCTAGATCCATTTTGATTTTAGTTTTGTGTATGGTGATAGGCATGGGTCTATTTTCAGTCTTCAGCATGTGGAAAGCCAATCTTTCCAACACCATTTATTAAAGAGGCTATCTTTTTCCAGTGAACATGTTTAGCATCTTTGTCAAATATAGGGTGGCTGAGTACAGAAACTCAGAATAGAAGGTATGTACCTCAATCTTATAAAGGCCATCTATGACAAACCAACAGCCAACATTATATTAAATGGACAAAAACTGAAAGCCTTCACTCTAAAATCAAGAACAAGACAAGGATATCCACTCTCACTACTCCTTTTCAATATAGTTCTAGAAACACTAGCCAGGGCAATCAGACAAGAGGGAGAAATAAAAGGCATAAAGTAGTAAAAGAAGAAGTTAAATTATCATTATTTGCAAATGACATGATACTCTACATAGAAGACCCCAACAATTCCATTAAAAGTCTACTAGAGGTAATAAACAAATTCAGCAGCATAGCTGGATACAAAGTCAACACTCAAAAATCAATAGCATTCCTGTACACAAACAAAATACTCACCAAGAGAGAAATTGTGGAAATAGCACCTTTCACAATAGCATCTAAAACACTGAAATACCTAGGAATCAACCAAAGCAAGAATGTAAAAAACCTATATGCTGAAAATTATACTACTTTAAAAAAGGAGATTGAAGAGGATATTAGAAAATGGAAGGATAGTCCTTGCTCTTGGTTAGGAAGAACCAACATAGTAAAATGGCCATAATCTCAAAACTGTTATACAGATTTAATGCAATCCCAATCAAAATACCATCAACATACATTACAGATTAGAGAAAACATTCCTAAAATTCATTTGGAAACAGAAGAGACCTAGAATAACAAAGGTGATTCTGGGCAACAAAGGCAAGACAGCAGGCATCTCAATCCCTGATGTGAAACTATACTACAAAACCACAGTGATAAAATCAGAATCAATCAATGGAGGATCAATGGAACAGATTAGAAGATGTAAGCTCTATCACACTTTTTATTTAAGATATTTCTAATACTTTTCAGTTATTTCTGAAAACATGTTTTTCTGCATTGTTTCTGATTTGAGAGGAAAAGCTTTCAGATTTTCACTGTTGACTATATTTACTTCATGCTTTACATCTGTAGCTTTTATCTTGTTGAATTTTCTTTTTTACAAGTTTATTGAGCGTTTTTGTCATGAAAGAATGTTGATTTTGCTAAATTGCATTTTCTCAAGTGTTGTCATAATCATGTAATTTTATCCTTTTACTGTTACTGTAATGTATCACATCATTACTTTTTTTTATACTTGTAGTATCCTTGCATCTCAGTGATACATAATATCCTCTTGGTGTGATGGTATATTGTTAAGGATATTTGTATTTACATTCATCAGAAACATCAGCCTGGAGTTTTATTTTCTTGTAGCATCTTTTCCTGGTTGTGCTGTCATGGTAATGCTGGCTTTATCAAATGAGGTGGAAACAGTTTCCTCCTCATCAAATTTTGAAAGTTTTTTTAAAAAATGGCATTAATTCATCTCTTAACCATTATGAAATTCACAGGAGAAGTCATCTAGTTCTCAGAGGTCTGTGTATCAGAGTCTACTAAAGGAATGTATTTGATTCTTTTAATGTGTGTGTGCATGTGTGTGTATTACATAAAGGATTTGCAAGGTAAGCTTACAGAAACTACCTGAAAATTGAGTAACAGAAGAACACAAAGTGACTATCTGTGTATTGGAGAGATGGCAGATTTCAATAAAGTGCAAAGACACAAAGTTCACTGTAGAGTCTGGTTTGACTCCATGTCAGAAAGAATAAGGGTCTGGTTAGAAGGCTGAAGAGTCTATTCTGGGAACCTGAAGGAATAGAGTTGAATTTCTAGATGCAGCGTTGAAGACTGATGCTCTTCCTCTGAATAAAAGAGAGTTCCTTTTCGCTTCCCTTTTTATTTCATCAGGCTACTAGTCTATTGTTTGGTGCCACACACACCTTCTCAGCTATGTGTCAGTGACTCATAGGCACACCCAGAGCTTTACAAATCTGCTAGGTGGTCAAGGTGACATATCACAATTAATGATCACTTTTTGCATTTTCCAAATCAAAATTTTTTTACTAGATTTAAGTATATTTAGAATTTTTTATTTCTGACTCAGCCTTTGTATAGTAAATGTTTATAGGAATTTATCCATTTCATCCACATTGTCCAGTTGGCTGAAATATAATTGAACATAGTATTTCATGTTTCTGTGTCATCAAGTACTATTTCATTTGTTTTCTTTTTATTTATATCTTTCCTACTTTTCAGTTAATTTACTTAAAAGCTTGTCAATTTTGTTCAAATTAAAAATATTCAGTTATACATTGTAGCATTGCTCAAGTTTTGGTACATAGTGATTTCAATTTCATTTGTCTCAGATTTTTTTAAATTGTCCTCTTGGTTGTTCACAAGTGTGTTTTTCAATTTTTACATAATTGCGATTTTACAGTCTTCCTTCAGTTGCTTAGTTTTAGATGCATTCCTTTGAGGCTTGCAAAATACATGGCATAATTTCTGTCATATAAAATATCTTAAGACTCTTTGATAACCTAACATGTGATCTATTATACTAAATACTTTATGAATTTGAAAAAAAATGTTAATTGTGCTATTGTGGGCAGAATGCTCTGCATATGACTATTAGATCACTAAGTATTATTCAGCTCTCTATTTCCTCTATTGACATTCTGTTTAGTATTTCTACCTATTTTTAAAGTTGGGTATTAAAATGATCATTATGTGGTCTGTTTCTTCCTCAATTCTGTCAATATTTACTTCATATATTTGGACTATCTGATATGGTGTGCTGATATGGTGAGTCACACTAGCAAGCTGCATAGGAGCTTGCGATAATTAATTAGATTAAGAATGGGTTAAAATACAAGCAACGGAATTTGATAGGTAGTTGTGAAAGTTGATGGAAAGAAAGAAGACAAGGACTCACCAGAAAAGTTGCTTGAGATTTTGTAGGACCTGAAGGTAAAGTAGCTTCAGCTTGTACCTGTGGAATAAAGATCCCTAAGGGTTTTCTCTTCTATTGCTATGTGTTATGGTTTAGATTTAAAATTGCCCCTGAAAGTCTTCTGCGTTCAGAAAACGAGGCTCTTGAAAGTGACTGAATTATGGTAGCTATAAATACCAGTTAGTAAATGTGGTCTCAGAATGTGGTTTAATTTTCAGGAGACCCTTTTATTTTGTTAAGAATATCTTTGAATATATATACATATTAAATGAATATCTTTGTTTCCATTCATGTCATTCCTTTATCATAGAAAAATGATTTATAAACTTTCCATCAATTTTTAAATATTTTTAAATTTGCATCTGTGTTTAAGCCATGAGATATCAAGAGAGGAGTAAACATAATCCAAAGAATTTTCCTCCTTTGTGAGGAAAGGCAAGGACATTTTCTGTTGCACACAGAATATTCGCATTATGTAAAGTGGTGCTATGGTGCAACTATCTTTTATTTTAGTGGTTACGTAGGTTGCAGGAGTATTATATGGGTGCCAAGCTGACCAGTTGTAAATTTGTGACGGTTAATTTTAGCTGCCACCTGACTGAATTAAGGGATGCCTAGAACTCTGGAAAAGCATGATTTTGGGGTGTGTTTGCAAGAGGGCTTCCACTGGAGATGGATCTGTGGGTCTGAATGCATTTGGTAGAGAAGATTCACAATCATTGTATCAGGCACTGTTCAGTCAGCTGGTGTCACCAGAGAACATAAATAGAGAAAAAGCCAGCGTAACACTGTATCTCCCAAAGCTTGGATACATTCTTCTTGTTTTATCTTTCAACATCACAACTCAAAGCCTTGTGTTTGGACTCCACAACTCCTATCAGCAGCTGCTGGGGTTCACAGGTTTCTGATATTTCTCCTTCCTGATTCTGAGGCTTTTGGACTTGGGCTAATTCATACTATTGGCATACCAGTCTCCAGCTTATGAATGCCTTGCATGGGACTTAACCTCAGTAACTGTGAGCCATTTTCTCCCATTAAATACTCTGTCTCTCTATCCATCCATCACCCATCCATCTGTCTAGCTATCTAGCTAATCTCATTTCTCTCTAAATTGAGAATCCTACCCTATGCCAACTTTATTCTATAATTTTAGGATTGTTTTGAAAAATTGTAACAAATAAGAAAACGATATTTTTTCAGAGGAATACTGTGGACAGATAAAAGTTGGATCATTAGTGTATGTAATTAAATGTGACTTTACATGAATATAGACTGATTAAATTAATTTGAGTTTGAATGATAAACATATATATGATGAATCCACTTACTTCGAATGTTCGCATATACTTTTCCAGATTAATATATACTATTATCTCTTGAATTAAAATTAATTATTGAGAAATTAATCAGGTAAGTAATTTTCTCAAATATTGGGTAAATTTAATCACCCTTTTTACTAGGTTCAAATAAGTGAGTGTATCAAACAAACTATTTAGTCTTTGGACCAGAATATTTAATATATATGCATATACCTCTAAATAATGTGGCTTATGCTGGGGATTAGCTCAGTGGTTTTAAGCGCCTGCCTGGCAAGTGCAAGGTCATGAGTTCAATCCCTGGTACCAATAATAATAATAATAATAATGTGGCTTGTTAGATATGCTTCAACAGAATTAAATTGAAGTAGCTAATCAACATCTCAGTATTAAATAAATAATCATCATGATTAATTGTTATTGCTTCCTAAAATCTATGAACACCAGAACTGAAAACTTTGAAACTTCTTTGATACAAATATGAGAGTAATTTTCTTCTATTGATTTAGCACTAGCTATTTAAAGCCTGGCTACTTGTAAATTAAGCTACATTATGCTTTGATTAGAGTCTTTTTATTAATTCCTCTAAGGAACTCTGTAAAACAAGGTCATTTTGCTTTTTTAATTGAAAATAGAATTTGGATTCCAAATGTCAGGCTAAGCACAATGCTCCCTTGGCCTGACATAGGGCAACATAAGCCTGTTTAGTTCCCTGTCCTTTCATATGTATTTAGACTCACTATATTGCTGAAAAAAAAGGGTAATATAATGAATTGGGACTATATGTGGTAATCATACAATTTCTTTGTTATTTGAAATATGTTCCCGATTGTTTAATATCTTGTCAACCATTTAATAATGTCAGCATAGTGATCTGTTGTTCTTATGAGACAGGAAGTCCTCCATAGGATCAAGAATTTAATACATATTAACACAATACTACTTTTTTCCATGGAATAAATATCTCAAGTAAAGCAGTGTTTCAACTCAATTTATTCTGATTTATCATCTTTAATGCAATTGATTCTAGGTAGAATGCCAGATATTTCTTCATTTTTTTCTCCTTTTCTATATCAACTAGAACCAGTTTCCTTCTTATAGCATCAACAATCCATAATTTAAATAAGAAAAATAATGAAGCCACTATCACAGCTATATCTGAAAGGGGAAGAGTAACAAATTGTAAAACTTTATAGACACATGGAGGTATAAGGCCTTTTCCCAAAGCTGTGGGAGTCTCTGGTACAGGGACTCAGTCTCTACCATGAAGTAGAAGTCCTAGGAGGTAGATTAAGGAATAAACAACTAAAATCTTCTATGATCTCCTTCCTTTCCTTCCCACTGTCAAACATAACAAGATATAAGAGGAAAGGGTCAGGGTTGATTAATTCCGTGAAGATAGGCATCCTATAGCAAAGTAGAGAAAGGAAGAATGGTTTAAAAAGACACACAAAAAACGTTCAGCATCAAAATTTGGACTAGAAGAATAAACACTACAGAGTAAGCCCCAAAAGTGTTGAAAAATTTCATTCTTGGAGTTTTTCTACAGTTATCAAAAGATTCTGTTGATAAACTAAGAATAGGAGACCACAGGATCATAAAAAAGGTGAGTCCATCACAGCTATTTATTAATTTATATAAAAAAATACAAACATTTCAAAACAGTAGTGTCAGGCTGAATTTTTAACAATTGTTTTGGAATTTTTGACCATTTAAGATAAAATTCTTACTTCAATATCAATCAAATTATAAATTATGGGAAACTTTAACTATAAAAATCCTAAAAATTCATTGAAATAAAACATTATATGGGACAACTTTCTCACATTTGAATTTATGAAGAGAATTTTAACATA
>PVLA01011986.1:0-48198 GCA_004027455.1 Hydrochoerus hydrochaeris
TGCTGCATCTTCAAAATACAATGAATATTTAGGTATGCCAGTGACACTGCTGCATCTTCAAAATACAATGAATATTTAGGTATGCCAGTGATACTGCTGCATCTTCAAAATACAATGAATATTTAGGTATGCCAGTGACACTGCTGCATCTTCAAAATACAATGAATATTTAGGTATGCCAGTGATACTGCTGCATCTTTTATTTTGTTCTTTCCATGTCTACAACTACCATATGTGGTATCTTGCTAGTTTGTAACCGTTTTGTTTATACTCTTAAAGTATATCTAATGTTTTCACTTAAGGCGTGTGATGTTTCTTGTCCAGAGCCTCTGATCACTTTCAAAAGTAACTTTTAAATGGTCTTCAAAAGGAATAATCAGCAACTTCAGACTGGGTTTACACAGCAAACAAAATGAGAGACTATGCAGCAAATGCTGGATTCACAGCAAAGCACACAAATGACACATTCTATCCAGGGATGGCAAAAGAAACTCCTCCGCTGCATGAGACAACAATGAAGTTGTGTCACAAAGATGGGAGGGCTCTGTGGCCTTGAAACAATTGACCACCACTTTTGCTACCACATTCTAATTTCCTAAGCCCTTATGTTTAGAATACAGATTTCATAAGCCCTTATGTTTACAATAGATTTTATTTCCTATCTAAAACAAACATATGGTATCAAACAGTCTTTTAATGTTCAGATTTAAATTAGTTTTAAAGAGATAAAAAGACTGAAATAGTTCTGCTAGTTGTGCATGCTTAATAGCAATATTTATATCAACATACTGGCAGAGGAAATGTTAAGTTCCCTGTGTCTCACTGGGCCCCCTTCACTTTAGGAGGAACACATTTTCATAAATACTTAGACATGGTATATAGGTATCACAGACTGGGTGACTGGCAGGCCTACCTCGAACAACTTTTCAGCATGAGAATGATTCAATTCTAAACCACAAATATGCCCTTAGTTCACAATTTAATTGTATTTGTATGATGCTTTGCCTTATTTGGTTCCTATATAGCTACTGCTACTTCATATAAATATTCAAAAAATAGCCAGTATGCACCCAGTAATCCTGGGGTCCTTGTTAGGGTCCATTCTGGCTTCTCTAAAATTCTACTCAGGGAAATCTCTTGATCCTCATAAGCAGTTTTTTTAGTCTTTGTGTTGCAAACCACTCATGAGTCCTGAAAATAATTTAAGAGTTTATGATCAGCATTCTAACCCATGGATGGTACAGGGAATATCAGCCTGTGTTACATAGTAAAGCTGTTTTGTTTTGTAGCATATTTATATACTGGCCTGAAATGCAAAATATACTTCTGGCTTTGAGTTACAGTCACAGACTAGAGAAAAAGAAGCTCTAAACCTGAAAGATGTTCTTAACCATTTGAAAACTCAGACCAGGTTGGGAACTCTCAGGATGACAAATTCCTTAAGGAAACACATTTAGTCTATGACTCTGACTGACAACCCATTTCCACAGATCTTCCAGTTTTTTGGAGATTTATAGCCTATCCAACCTATATTTTGCCCAGAGATATGCTATGTAAGTGCTAGAAAATGTGTTAATTACTAGGAAATCAGTGATTTCTACAACACAGTCATCTTTAGGCTGTTGTGTTCTTTTGTATGGTGGCTGCCCTCACGCTGCAGAATATACTTCTTTTCCTACTTTTACTTGGTCCAGACTCACTCTGCAGAGCCTGTTTTTCTTTCTACCTTTAATAAAACTTTTCTTGTATTAAAAAAAAACCACACACACACTCAATATTCTTTAAGGGCTCTAAAGAGATTGATTTGTACACCATAATTTATAACGTCCCTAAGAGAGCTAAACAGTTATTGCAAAGTGCGAGGAATAGGAAGGAGAGTTATGGCTGTTAGACAGAGCCCCACAGGACAGCTGACATCTATGAAAGTATTCACATATCCACCCACCCATCCTCCACTAAATTCAAGGCACTGACCTAGAAGCTAGAGAAATTAAGAGGAACAAGACAAATGACCACCTCAGAAGAGCTCCAAACCCATAGGAGAAAGATACTCACAGGACCGGGTAAGAACAGAAGAAGTACTAATACGACACTCTCCTACTGGAACGAAGGGACTAGGAATAGTGGTAGATGATAGTGGATAGAAGAGAAAGATTTGGATGCTTAAAACAAAGCTGGCCTGTAACCTCTGGAACCATGAAAGATCTGAAGTGCAAACAGAAAGAATAAGGAGATAGCCAGTGGTGCCTTCTGCCTGAGACCAGATTCACTGCATGAAAGGAGCAGTTCAAACCTGTGGACACATGGTGATGGCTGGCAACCCCAGAAGCCTCCATAGCAAGGCAGCAGTGGAGGGAAGTAGTGGATGTGAAGGACTGCACCAATTGATGGTGAGTGCTGAGGACTCAGTACTTCCACGTGAGAAAGTGACTGGCCAGGAGCCATCTTGAAGATGGGCCAGCTGAGCTCAGAACTCAGCAGCTGCTGGCTCCATCTAGTGACTCCTAGCTGGGCTCAGGCCCACAGAAAGTGCATTGATGGTTGTAGGCTGAATCAGTCTGGTCTTCTTATTTCTTCTTCTACTTCTGTTTTCTCACTAATTCCTTTCTAAATTTTAACCCCTGAGGGAAAAATTGACTTACTGAGCATTTATATACTGCATATAACTTTCTCGTTTGTTTTGGATTTTTTTATATAACCACAAATCTAGTTCATATTTTTAAATGTAGCACATTAATGTTTACCTCAGTTTGTCATTTTTTAGGCTGTGTTTGATGCTATTTTTATTGCTGATGATATCACTTTAGCCAAAAGTGATATAATTGTTCTAACCAGCTATTCTTGCAGCAGCCATACAGCACCTGGGGGAAGAATCAAGAAGCCAATTTACCCTTCCTGTGTGCCAGTGGCAGCCAAGCAGGGCCCAAGGGGAGAAACAGGAAGTCAATTCACCATTCATGTGAGTCAGCTGCAGCCATGTGATGCTGGGACGAGAAACAAGGGGCCAGTTCACCCTTCCTGTGGGTTGGCCGGCACATGGGCTGGTAGACAGGGCTGGATGCCCCTGCACCCTGGTGGGCAGCAAGCTGATTTGGAGAAGTGCAGGCCGAGTTGATAGCAACTGAGGTACAGAAATAACTTGATGCTTGTGTTGTCTGATTGACTTTGTAGGCCTGGAGCTGATGGTCTGAGCATTTATTTGGAGAATGAAAATGTGCAGTGTGGCAACTGTGGGGGATTTCCTTCTGTCTTGTTTTTGAAATCCAATATTGTTCTCACTGTATTATTTTGTACTGTCTTATTGTTTTATTTTATTCAATGTTCTGTTTTGATTGGTTTTATTGTGTTCTGTTTTATTTGACTTTATTATGTCTGATGGTGTGGGCAGCAATTTTGAAGATAACAAGAGGCATTATGGTAGCCATTGTTGATTTCCTATTACCTTATTTTGAAGTTATGTATCACTTTCACAGTTCTGTTTTGATTGGCTTCATAGTGTTTTATTTTGTTTGGTTTATTCTCTTCAAAATAAAATAAAAAAAAACAGCTATTCTTAGTATTCCAAGGCAGAGACTGACTAAGGGTCATAGGAAATACTGTGGCACAGGGTTGAAGAACTAGGAGCTGGGCCAAGCAGGCAGTGACTTCTCACTTCCAACAAATTGAAGGATCTTGCAATAGACTTAAAACCCCAAATCTAGCTCCATCTTGAAAATACCTAGGAGAAGTAGTCATTTCCTAAGGGTTCTAAATACTAGTAATAAAGAAACCCACTATAGGCAATTTAGAAGCATCACCCCAGGAATTAAACTAAAAGACAAAAAAAAAAAAAGAAAGAAAAAACAAAAAGAAAAAAAAGGAAAAAAGAGAAGACACTTAAACAAGATGCAACCCTAGAAATCCAATTCAACAAAGGCAGACCCAGAGGACAATGAGGTTGGACAATGTGAAAGGCACCCACCTGGCCTCTCTGAAGTGGCAATGACAAAGAAATTGAATGAGGCTCTAGAATAAATCAAATCATACATAATATTTCAGATGACTGCAGAGATAGCATTTACAATAAAAACCATGCTAAGTGACTCTAGAGCAGACACAGATTTAAAAAAAAAATAGAAGAGCTTACAAAAATGATGAAAGCCACAAATGGTCAGCATTGGAAAGAAATGGAATCCATAAGGCAGATTCAAGCAAATATCTAGGGGAATAAAAATTCAACTGAAAGTATCTGCAGTGAAGTAAGTCACTGTGAGGACAGGAACTCAGTTATGGAAGACAGGCTTGTGGTTAGTGATTATGAAAAGAAAGATTTCAACAATCATGTGAAATCAATCCAGCAGCTGCTAGATGGGGCAAAGAAGAATAATTTAACATTGATTTGAGCCAATGAAAAAGCAGGAGATAGCAAAAATGACATAAAAAAGGCATCACAGATGTCATGACAGAAAATTTCGCTGGTAGGGAAAAAGAATTTGACACACAGATAAGTGAGGCATATAGCACTCCATTTAGCCATGACCAAAAAAAAAAAAAAAAAAAGTCTACAGCCATGAATATCACAGTCAGGATTCTAGAAATAAACACAAGAATCTTAAAAGCTGACAGAGAAAAGAAACAAATCACCTACAAAGGAAAGCCTAACAAAATCACAGCTGACTTAGCACAAACCCTCAAGTCAAAGAGATCTTGAAGTATTTTAAGCTGTAAAGGAAAACAACTTTCAACCCAGACTGATGTACCCCGCAAAACTATCTTTCAAAATTGATGAAGAAATAAGTTTCATGACAAAAAACATCTGAGGAAATTTATTACCAAACCAGCACTCCAAAATGTTTTGAAAGACATTTGAGAAAGAGATAACAAGGACCTCAACTCCATGAACCCCAATATAAGGGATCTATCAAGCAAGGCAAACAAACACAGGGAAGAAAACAAAAGGCATGAGCAGCAGTAGAACAATGTGACAAGCATAAGTCAATGCATCTCAGTTATAATCATCAGTGTTAATGGTCTCAATTTACCAGTCAAAAGAGACACACTGGAAGAATGAAATCAGGAAGCAAAATCCAACAATATGCTGCATGCAAGAAACATATTTAATTCAAAAAGAAATTCATAGACTGAAAGTCAAACTATGGGAAGTAATATTCCATGCAACAGGAACTCAGAAAAAAGTGGGAGTAGTGTTTCTATTTGCTGACAAAGTGTATTTCAAGCCAAGACTGATTAAGAAAGACAAAGAAGGTCACCACATTCTTGTAAAGGGAATGATCCAAGAGGAAGAGAGAAAGATCATAAATATATACGCAACAAATACTAGTACACCCAATTATATAAAACAAATTTCAATGGAAATGAAAAATCAAGTACTAATACAATTGTATTGGGGATTTCAATACCCCACCATCACAAAAATACAGATCAACTAAGCAAAAAATTAACAATGAACTATTACAACTGAAACAAACTTTTGAACAAATGGACTTGATAGATGTCTATAGAGTGTTCCACAGCAACATAATACGCATTTTTCTCAGCTGCACATGAGACATTCTCCAAAACAGACCACATACTAGCTCAAAGAACATGTTTAAGTAAATGCAAAGGAATGGAAACTATCCAATGCATATTATCAGACCATAGTGCAATGGAATTGAAAATCAATGGCAAAAGAAAGAACAAGAACTTTATGAACACATGGAAATTAAATAGCACCTGCCTGAACAACCAACAGTCACAGGTAAAATTAAAGAAAAATCAGACAGTTCATACAATTAAATGATAATGACAATGCAAAATACTGCAATTTATAGGACACAATCAGAGCAGTCCTAAAAAAGAAATTTACATCAGTGAATATCCACATCAGGAAAACAGCAAGTGAAAATAGATAACTTAATAGTGAACTTCAAACTTCTAGAAAGAAAAAAATCAGGCTAAGTAAAATGCTCATATAAGGGAGGAAATTATGAAGAGAAGAGCAGAAATTAACACACTGGAGGCTAAGAAAACAATACAAAGAACCAATGATCAAAGAATTTGTTCTTTGAAAGATTAACAGTATCAACAAACCCTTAACCAATCTTATTAAAAAAAAAAGGAGAGAAAAGACTCAAATTTCATGCAATCACATTGGACCTTGCAGAAATCCAGAAGATCATCTATCTATACATACTTTAAGAACTTGTATTACAATAAGATGGAAAATGTAGAAGAAGAGGGACAGATTCCTAGGTACATATGAACTACCAAAGCTGAATCAATAAGATATAAAAATCCTAAATAAACCAATACCAATCAATGAAATTGAAGATGTATTTAAAAACTTACCAACAAAAAAAAAAAACCAGTTCCTGATACATTGACCTGTGAATTCTACAAGAGAAGACATAATGTGACTACTTCTCAAACCATTTAATGAAATAGAAAGGGAAACAATACTCCTAAATTCATTCCTGGAAGCTAGCATTACTCTGATACAAAAATCAGAGAAGGATGCAACTAAGAAGACAACTACAGGTTAATCCCACTAATGAACATAGACGTAAAAGTTCTCAATAAGATATTGGCAAACAGAATGCAGCAAATCATCAAGAAGTTTATACACCATGATTAAATAGGATTGATCCCAGAGATGCAGGGATGGTTTCACTTATGTAATAAGTAAATGTAATTCATCATATTAACAGAGCCTAGAATAAAAACCATATAATCATCTCAATAAATGCAGAGGAAGCTTTTGACAAAGTCTAGTACTCATTCATTGTTAAAACCCCTACAGAAAATTGGAATAGAGAGTCATAACGTAATCTGATAAAAGCTATCTATGACTAACCAACACCCAACATTATACAAAATGCATGGGATTACAAATATAAATCTTGCTGGACTGCGATGCAGACAGCAGAGGGTTCTCTACACAAATGGACAAAAATTGAAAGCTTTCTTTCTAAAATCAGGAAGAAGACAAGGATGCCTATTGTCTCTGTTCTCATCCAATACAGTCCTAGAAACTTTAGATAAGAGAAAGAAATAAAAGGAATCATGATAGGAAAAGAAAAAGTTAAACTATTTTTATTTGCAGATGGCATGATACTCTAAATAGAAGACCCCACAAACTCCACTTATTTATTTATTTATTTATTTATGGTACTGGAAATCAAACTCATGACCTCACACTTCCCAGGCAAGTGCCTATGCCACTGAGCTAAATCCCTGGCCCAATAATTGCTATGTTTAATAAATTCAGTAGCATAGCTAGATACAAAGTCATCACTCAAAAATCAATAGCCTTTCTGTACAAAAAGAACAAACTCACTGATAGAAAAATTAGGGAATCAATACCTTACATAACAGTATCCAAAAAGAAAAGACAAGACAAGATGTGGGAATCCATCTAATGAAGGATATAAAAGGCTTCTACACTGAAAACTTCACTGCTCTGAAGAAGGAGATTCAAGAGGATATCCAAAAATGGAAAGATAACCTTTGTTTTTGGATAGGAAGAACCAAAATAGTGAAAATGGCCATGCTTCCAAAACTGTTATACAGATTTAATGCAATTCTAATAGAAATTTCATCAGCATGTCTCACAGAATTAGAGAAACCAATCCAAAAATTTATTTGGAATCAGAGGAGACCTAGAATAGCAAAGGCAATTCTGGGCAACAAAGACAAGACAGGGAACATCCCAATCCTTGACTTGAAATTATACTACAAAGATACTGTGATAAAAACAACATGGTACTAGAAAAAAAATCCAAAGATCAATAGAACAGAGTAGAAAATGGAAATGCAACTCCAGACATACTCAGCCAACTTATCTTTGACAAAGGTGCCAAACACATTCACTGGAAGAAAGACAGCCTCTTTAATAAATGGTGCTGGAAAAACTGGATTTGCACATGCCAAAGATTAAAATTGGACCCATATCTTTCACCATGTACTAAACTAAATTCTAAATGGATCAAAGATCTAAATATTAAAACAAATATTAAATCTTTTAGAAGATAGAATAGGTAAAACTCTTGAAGACATTGGTTTGGGAAAAACTACAACTAAAACCCCAATTGGATAGGAACTATCATGAAGAATCAACAACTAAGACTCATCTTCATTAAAGCTTTTGCACAGTAAGAGAAACCACCAGCAGAATGAAGCGACAACCCACAGTGTCAGACAAAATGTTTTCCAGCTGTTCCTCAGATGAATAATTACTATTGAGAACATACAAAGAACTCAAAAAATATCAGGCTTCCCAAATTTAAAGACCCAATCCAAAAATGGGCATCTGAGATTAATATACATTTCTCCATGAAGAAATAGAAACAGTAAATAAATATATGAAAAAAATGTTCAACATTACTGGCCACTAGAGAGATGCAAATTTAAAAAACACTAAGATTCCATCTTACCCCAGAAAGAATGGATATCATCAAGAAATCAACCAATTACAAATGCTGTGGGGTATCTGGTGAAAAAGGAACACTTTAACATTGTTGGTGAGTGTGTAGACTGGTGCAGTTGCTGGGGAAACCAATGTGGAAAAGACTATTAAAAAAACTAGTTTGGAGGTTCCATTTGACCCAGCTATTTCCCTTCTGGGTATCTTCCCAGAAGAACTGAAAACAATACCACAGCAATATATGTGTGCCCATGTTTATAGCAGCATGATTTGTTAATAGCTGGATTTTGGAAACAAACTGAATGTCCTTTAACTGAGGAATGGACACAAAAGATGTGATCTTGTTATGTAATGGAGTACTACTCAGTCATAAATAAGGATAAACTAGAGACTTTTTATAAGTATATGGATGCAACTTGAGACCATAATCATAAGTGAAATGAAGACACACATGTGAAAACATCATATTATCTCCCTTGTGTGAGAAATTAAAAGAGTAAATAAGATCCAAAGCGTACAATAGATACTGTGAAATGTGACAAGAAAGAGAAACTGGGATGGGGTAAGGAGAAAAGAAGAGAAAAGCAAAACAACAACAAATGTGTATACACACACACACACACACACACAAAAGATAGTTAAAATAGTTATACTATTAATTTTTCTTACAACACGGAAAAGTAAGGTTTATGTTAATATTGTTTGGACAATTAAATGCCTGTATCTCATACTCTAAGAAACTAATAATAATATGAAATGCATTAACCATTGTTACTCTTCTATTATCTTGTTCTGAAATTTTGCTTTAATTTTTCTTCTTTAAAATAAAATTTTAACAAAGAATGTTGAAAAAAATTTTTTTAAATTTAAAAAAAGAATGCTGAATTTAATCAAACAAGTTGATAAGAGTTTTTATGAGTTAATGATTGTTTTACAACTATTGAGATTGTCATATGATTTTTAACCTTTATCTTGTTGATTATGAGGAGATGAAAAATCTGTACTCTAAAAAATATGATATTAATAAAAGAAACTGAAGACAGTATAAATAAAATGAAAGATATCTCCTATTTATGGTTTAAGAAAAAAAATAATTGTTGTGAAAATCTGTTGATTGAATGTCATGCTTTGTAAATAGTAGAAGTGTAAATTGGTATAGCTGTCATGGAAAATTGTACAGAGATCCCTCAAAAAATTAAAAATCTGGAAATTAATTATATATATAATTATATATAATCATATACTTTTATATATAAAATTATATATATTTACATCTATATCTATGTACCTATATGTACATATATATGCAAATTCATGTTCATAGCATCATTGGTGTCTGTAACCATGATGCAGAAACAATCTACATGTTCACTGATGGATGGATAGAGACCTCAGATACACACACAAACACACAGAGGAATACTATTTAGCCACAAAAATAAAGAAATCATGCAATTTGTAGCAATACAGATCAATCCAGAACAGAGCATTCTAAGTGAACTAAGCTGGACAAGGAAAGACAAATACTGTCTAACCTCAAATGAATGTAGAATCTAAAGAAGTCAAAATCACAGATGTAAAAAATATGGTGCTGACTGTCAGGTATGAGGGAGTGAGGGAGACAGCGGTTGAACAAAAAGTATGAATTTCCAGTTATAATATGAGTAAATTCTGGGAATCACATGCGTAATGTGGTGACTAGCGTTGATAATACTGCATTGTTCTGTTAAAATTTGGTAACAGATGATTGTAAAATCCTCACCTCCCCATAAACACATTACCTAATTATGGGGATAGTTATGTCAGTTATTTTGGTTGTGGTGATCAGTACACAAAAACATGAATCAAATCATCATATATCTAAAACAGATGTGATTTTGTTTATTAAGTATTGTAAAATACAATTTCACAAAGGACCTGTGTGAACTAGCCTTACCTCTGCCCTCTGGCCCCTTCCCTGGCCTTCCTGGACTCGCTGCAGCCTCCTTTCCTCCCCTCTGGAGCTCTTCCTCTTTCCAGCTCGCTCAGGATGCCCTTTCTGGTTTGCAATAGCTAATCCGTCCACTTAGGATGGTTTTCACAATTCCATTTCCTCTCCGAGTAGGCTTCTCTTAGGGGTTCTCCAGTCCCTTATCCTGTTGTATTTTCTGCACGAAAATGTTAGCCTTGGAGATAATTTTGTACATTTACTCACACATCCAATTTCTAATAGCTAGAGGGAAGCTCATGAGAACAGAAGTCCTGCCAGCCTTCTTGCAGTTGCATGGTCATGGTGCAGCACACTGAGACCTGTTTAAAGGTTCAGGTCTTTAACGAAAGGCAGAAGAAGTTGGGGCAGGTGCAGGTGGAGCAGTCACATAGAAAATACAGGTGAGCCTGAAGCAGACACCTGCAACTAGCTGAGGAATTCACTGTACAAGTTGCTGGCTCAACTTATGTGGTCGGGTACAAAGTGCAAGTGTTGGGTCAGGAGACCACAGACAGTGGGAACAGAAACACAGAACAGGTGTAATTCATAGAGTTGGAACCAGGCTGATGTTAAATGCCAGAGACTTGTGGCTTTCCATGTGTCTGGCCAGTAGGAATCCAGACCAGTCATCCAGTCTGAAGGGCACAAAACCCCTACATCATCACGTCTCTTTCTGATTCTCAAGTGTGTTCACAGTTTAACCAAAGCAGCGAATCAGAAAATCAGACAAATTAAGAGAAAACTGTAGCAAAAATTTTGTCACTGGTCCTGGAGTAACAATTAAGAAACATACAAACAAACAAAAGAAAAGAAAAAGAAAAAACAAGCATTTGCTTTAGTTTATTAGAGATGACTCCTCTGAGGTAATGAAAGTTACCCATAATGTTCGCAGGGAGCTGGTTAGCATGGCCAAAGGCTACTGTGCATTGTCACAGGGCAGGTCTGCAGGAGAAAGGCTGATGTCCTTGGCAATGACAACAGCCCAAAAGGGAAACACAGCCACTGCAGCTCTCGTAACAGTGGCTGTGAATCACTCTGATTATGAGCCACAAGCATGCAATCACTGGCACACAGAATTTCCTGACGAATAGCCGTGAGCAGTTTGCCTTTGCTATCTAAGTGCTGCAGACTGAACACACTCTTGCCTGACCTCCACTCGGCATTAATACCTGAATCATAGCCTGGGGAAGCTCAATATTCCACTGCTGGAAAGAAGATAAACAACAACCATACAAAGATGCAGCCCTTTTTAGTGCCGCTAGTTACACTGAATGCATTTAATCTCTCTTGGCATCTAAAATGTCTGTCATCTTTTCTTGGTGGAATGAATGACATTTAAACACTGATGCAGAAAGCCAGTTTTTAAAGGGTTCTCCACATACCTAACGGCAAGCAGAATTTAAAAACCTTGAGTAAACGCAGCATCACAGTACACGAATCACTAAGTTGCTGGAGGATGTGCTATGTGTATGGTTTCACAATGGGAGAAAACCCCAGTGTCATTACTTGTGATGCCAATTGGTGAGCCTGAATTATACAATGAATTTCTGTTGTGTAAGATATGCAGAATCTGTTCTGGGAACAAATAATATGCTCCACTATCTATTAAGGTATGATGCCCTATATAACCATGGGAAATTCACACACGTCAAATAGTTTCTAACATGATACTAAAGTAAACCATAGTATTTTACCAGAAAGAATTGATAAAAAAATCTGGACAAATGCCCACTGCACCTTTCCCTCCCTCACCATGCCTAGTGAGAAAGGGAGGCTAATCCAAGCAGATGCTTTGGAGAATCTTCACTGCTCTCCCACATATAGTGTCACCTTCCAAAGACCAATTCCTCAGACTGCATGAAAATGACAGCTGCTGACCAAAGTCTTGGAGAGGCTGCTGCAAATGCACATGTGCTTTCACAAGGAAGGAGAGTGCAGCCTCTCTAACTCCCTGGATTCTTGAGTCCACTAACACATCTTTTAATGAAGGAAAGCCTACACCCTATCATTATATTTAATTCAAACTGCAGAATAAGTAACACCATATAATCTCCCTTTATCCAAGTATTACTACAGTATGGAAGAAAAAGTTTAGCTATGGCTGGACTTCCATTACTAGAGTCTTCATAGCAGCGAACAGGACTGGGTTCACGGTACACCCAGATGAGATTTAAAAAATTCATTTACTTTAAAAATGAATATGAGAAAACAAAAATAAACTAGCTGATTTTAGAAGGTACTGGCACCAAGAAAGATGTAAACCCAGAGTCCAGTAACATAGGCAATTCTTTAGCCTTCCTTGCTTCCATTTAGTTGGCTGAGAAGCCAAAGGTGAGGACCTATCTCAGCAGCACTGCTACCTTGTATGATTATCATTTTAATCGACACTGTGCTGTGTGAATGAGTGCCAACCATGTGCCAGATGGTGTTGAAAACAAAGCCTTCTCTGCAATCCCGCCCAGTGGGATCAGCACCTCTCCTCTTTGTGAAAACCATCACAAATGTGGTAATGAGCTAACTCCAATGCAACCCAACTTCTAATCCCCCGATGCATTCTGATTGGGCATCACACCAAGATTTGGCATAGAAAAGGCACCTGGAGTGCTGTCGGATGATCTCTTCAGGGATAATGGACCAGGGAACTGAGCCTGTAATGATTTCATATTAGTTTGTTCAAGTTCAGTTGCTATTAATTGGGCTCAAGTTCAGCTCCAGTTCACACAATCTAAATAAATAGCTGTTGAAACCAGCTTAGGGCCTGGCACAGTATGTACCTTTGTAGCTAACAAGAAGCAAGCAAAAGAGAAAGATGTAGAGAAATGCCTCACAGAGATGTTGTCTGGTGTCTATAGTCTGCCTGGTGGGCCTGTGGAGTCGGGTGGGGAACATCCACGAACAGCGCCCTGCTCTCTGAATGCTTCTGACAAATGAAGTCAGAAAATAGGTTACACAGTAAAATGCGCACACAATTCTTGAGACCAGCTATAGGCGAATGTAGCTACTGTTGGCTTGAAGTCAGCAGGGTCTGGTACCTGGACTTCCCCTAGACTTACCATCCATTTTGGAAATTCTAAGAAATTAATTCACTTATACCCTAACTAAAATCTGGAAAAGAAATAATTTAGACAATTTCATTACTAATCAGAGAAAAGGCACAATACTGCAGAAAAATCTATTCAAAAATAGGGCTTTGCATATTTTATGGGGAAATCAATTCAAAATCTATTTTTCTCTAGCCCATTAAGATTCACTTTAAGTTGGCTTCACTAGAATGAAATTTAAAATGCATTTCTAAATATCATTTGTAGGAAATTTTGAATGAAGGCATTTCCAATTCAATGTTGGCTGGCAAATTCTAATTTCTATTAGAATCCTTGTCACTGTGCTTAAAATTGAATTGGTTTGAGAGGACAGTGGCATGGCTACTTGATAAACAATATTATATGTGGATCATAATATATACAGGTAAAGTCAGGATTTTAAAACATACTTATTTTTTCATATAATAATATACCTTTTAAAATATGACTACTTTAACTTAAATGAACATAGTCATTGGGCTATTTTATCATTTATGTTATTAAACCTAAACAATGAAGTAAGCAGATGCCTCAATGGAGCCAATTATGAAGATGAGGGTAACATAAGCAAAACACTGAATCTGTTAGAAAAATACAACTTTCAGTATTTTGGATTGATTAGATTTCCTTTTCTATTTTGTTTTCTCTGTAGAAAACCAAGAGGTGTTTAATTGGGTGTAAGCAATTTGGTACCCTTTCAATAAAGATGCTATTGGCTGTATAACCACAGAGTTTCTTAACCTTCTAGGGTCTCAGTTTTCTCTAAATTGAATGTCAAAGGGTGAATGAAAATCTTGAAGAAGTAATCACAGAATGCCTATAACACAACAGCTGTGTGACACACACCCTTCTCTGAGCCTGCCCTAGAGCAGCCCTCTGAACTGCAGTTCCTCTTTGCAGCCAGTCCCTTCGAGAACCATCTCTCAGTGGTCCAATCGGCAGCTGAGAAGCCAACCCTACACCCTGAGCCACAAGGAGTTGCAGGCTCAGTGCCTGCCCAGGATCAGGAAAATCTACAGTATGGAATACTTTTGCTTACTATTTACAGTAAGCTTTACTGCTTTACATATAACTGTTTAAATAATTATTTTTCTACATTCTAGCTGCTCATAATCTGTTCCTTAATGCTCAAGAGAATTTTAAAACCAAAACTCAGCTCATATGAGTATCTTCTACCAAACTAGACAAAACCATGTTTTGTGGCCATCTTTCCAGTTGTGCAGCCTCCCTACAGGCTCATGAAGTCATTCACATTTGTTTTATTTTCCTGCTTAGACATTTGCTCTTGAAGTGACACCAAGTAAGCAATCGTACTTTCCTTGTCCTACCATCTCCTATCACCTTTGCCTGAACTCTGCCTTCCTTTCAGCTGAGGTTCCAGGAGGCAAGGCCACTTAGGGAGTATCTTCCTCATCGAATTTCCAGCTCAAATGGTCACAGGTCTCTGAAGGGAAGCCCTCCAGTGGGCTGCACTGCATGCTGCTGCCTCTGCGTGTTTACCATTAGCCTTTCTGTATTAACCTTTGCCTTGTTTGCTTGACTTTGCCCATCTCTGATTTCAGGTTGAGAGTTTTAAGGGCAGAAGTGGTGTACAATGTTCCAAAAAGCCTAGCCCTGAAAAGAGCTCCAGAGTATGCTCCTGAAGTATGTCCCACTCTCATGATCCTAGGCTTTTAACATTTGCAGAAAAATGCCAGCTTTCATTAATACTACTCAACTCACTCTGATAACCCAAAGACCAAGGTGTCAAAGACAATTTTCCCACATACAACTAACATTTGTATACATCAAGCACATAAGTTGCATGAAATATTACACTTTTGAGTGTATTCTGACTTGGAAATAAACTTAACGTAAAAATGTAAGGTAAAACTTCCCCTTGTTCTGTATTAGTGAATTTCTATGAAGGATATTTTTCCCAAGACCAATAAGGCCATTTCTGTATTTTATGAAATTATAGTTCAGATGAAAAATAAGAGTAACATTTTGATTCAACTCAATGAATGTGCATTAGTACCTGTTATGTTTCTGGTTTTATAGGCAATATGGAGTATATACCCATTCTTTTCCCTCAAGGAACACCAATACTTGAAATAATGCAAATGTGGGGCCTGGGATTTAGCTCAGTGCCATAAGTGCCTACCTGGCAAGCGCAAGGTCATGAGTTTGATCGCTGGTACAAAAAACAAAAAGCAAATATGTAAGAAAGCTTTTCACTACAGCTTCCAAGTCAGGTAATGCAAACCTCCTAAGCATTATACTAGGACTAACAGAAACTATTGCTATCATCCTTTGGCAGAGCAGTTTGTGTACCACACAGGTAGACCCAACATTGCCCAGCCTCGAAAGTAAAGTTTAGATTGAGAAAATAAAGGCAATTATCAGAAGTAAACTTCAAAATCAATATTGGTAGGAAAGATCATGGTTTGCAAGGTTGGGGAGAGGGTCAACAGTAATCATGAGTATGTCTCAACCACTCTGCTTAGCCTGATAAGATGGCTCTGCTCGAACCCACTAGGCTCACTGTAATAAAAAACAAAACAAAACAAAACCAAAAATCAGATCATAACAAGTATTGGTGAGGATGTGAAGAGACTGGAATCTGAGTTCACAGCTGCTGCAAAGATGAAGTGGTGCTGCAGCTTTGGGTAACAGCATGACGGTTCCTCAAATGATGAACAACAAAGTCAACTGATGGCCCAACTGTCTAACTCCTAAGGAAAGAAAACACATGTCCACATAAAAACTTGCACACAAATGTTCATAAAATCACTATTCATGATAGCCGAAAAGTAAACATGCTACTAATGTCTGTCAATACTTAGATGGATAAATCAAATGCAGTATGTTCATTAAGTAGATTACAAGTTGGTGGTAAAAACAAATGAAGTACTAAAACACATCGTAACATGCATGAACACTGAGAGTACTGCACTGTCATGGGGCTCATGCACCACACCACTCATCACACAAAAACATCTGCAACAGGCAAACCTCCAATAACAGCAGAGATGCACAGTTGCCACAGGTTGGCATGGGAAATACAGATATCGGGGAGCAATGCCAAGAGTCACATCATCTCTTTCTGCTGTGATTAAAGTGCTCTGGACTTGATTATAGTGCTCATTTCCAACTTTGCAAATATACCACTAACCAATGAAATGCACACTTTAAATGGTGAAATATATATTATAAATCACATCTCAGTAAGCTGTTAAATAGAAAAAGAACAATTTATCTTGAAGACTTCGTGTTTATTATGTAAGTCATAAAAGTTCTGGCTTCTCAGAAGTAAAGCAGGTGCTGCAGGTGAGTGCTAATGACAGAGATCTATTTAACACAAAAATTTAATAACAAGCAAAACACTGCATGAAACAGCAGTAAGTGAAATTTACAAAGCATTATTTTATTAATCATCATATGTATGTTTATTATACAACTGTGCTATAATACAAGTATACAGCTATGTTAATTTTGCCTAGTACTCTTTGTTTACTGATAAGACAACTGAAAATTGGAAAGGTTAGTCAAACAGCTAATAAGGACCACAATATTGGTCTTCTAATCTGTCCTTTCCAGGTTTATTGATCACATTCTATTTCTGGATGTGAACAATAAACAACGTTATGTGTAGCTAAGTAGACATGTATACACAGATAGATACACTACACTTGGTCATTACCCTGGACAGTGCATGTCTTAAAGGATCACAGTTATTCCTGTCTTCACGCATGGTGCTTAGCACGGTACCTGGCAACAGCGTAGGCTCACTAAACATTTAAGGAATAAACACCCAAAGGATAAATTTTATCTTCCAGCATTACTAAAAAGCATAGATTTCCAAGCAGAGTTTTAGTCTGTTATCTCTAACCACCTAACTATCACCTCTGCTTACTCTATCAGTGCTGTAAATTACACTTATCTGTCCCCTCCTGTCAGTCCCCCTTTGACCCCAGTGTTTATGTTAATGGTCCTATCTTCCTGCTAGTCACCTAGTAACAAGGCCAGGATTCAGACAGTGCCCATAAAGGAAAATTCACTATGTCTAGGACCACTTCATCTAGGCTATCCAGAAACCTAAACAGAATTAAATGATGAGTGTCTCACTGACATGGGTGACAGCAGGAAGGAGAGGCCAGACAAGCTGGAGAGCACACATTGTGACCAGTGAGCAAGACCAGGGAAAGGGCTGGGATGACATTCAAAAGGGACAATCCAGGTGGGGCTGACACCCACAGAAGGCAGAAATGATTGCATGTGAGGCTATTGTAAAAGGACCCTAACATTTCAGAACAAAGAGTGCTGAGTCTTTAAACAAGAAAATAACAACACATAACAGAAGAGGTTAGTTATCTGCCAAAATGTTGTGCATCATAAAAGCAATGATGAAGAAGGCAAGATCCACCAAAATAATCTGGGTGGCTTTTCATAGGCAAGACTGGGAGTTAGACTAAATTTTTTAAAAACCATTTTACCTCATTCAATTATGTACTCTTCCTAGCCAGAGATGATATTTATGGCAACAATAACTAAATATTTGCATGTGTCAGGCAGGGTAATGTCCTGTCTTTCAATGGAGTGCATGCAGCTGCCCTGGGCATTTGTAACCTGAAAATGACCAAGTGCTCCCTTATAACCTTTGCATTCTATAGTATCAGTGTTCTCCCCCTTTTCCTTCTCATTTTTTCAATACTGGGGATTGAACCCAGGGCCTCCATACTGAGCTCCATTCTCAGCTAAATGTGTGTGTGTGTAACAGAGCTTAGCTCCAGAAGCACTGGCTGGTGTCAAACTTTTGCAGAACTCTACAAATGTGATTGTCCCTGTTTGGCAGAGGAAGAACCTGAGACTCAGGAAAGACACTCACTTCGGCCGGGATCCCAAAGGTCACAGGTGGTGGAGTCAGAGTCTGCACAGCTCTAACCCCGAAGCCGGAGCTGTCTGCTCTACACCGCAGCAGCTCTCAGACACAGCGTCTCTCTGAATTGGCAAATGGTGGCTGGTGATGGCAGCTGTTGGCTAGGAGGGATTCACAGTGTGTTTGCACAGCTCTGCAGAGAAAAGATTGCTCCACTAAACATCTCATCATGGATTTTAGGTAGAAAAACCCTTCGGTGGAGAGGCCAATTCATCGGTCTGCCCAAGATTATTGAAAGCATCCCTTACGAATCATCAATGTCTTTTGTCACATTCTCACTGAAACAAATAACTTGCACCCTACAATTCAGGTTCCTGATAGATGTCCCTGAGAAGGCTACAAGCCTTCTTCCATTTCCCCTATAGCAGAGTGTTCAGTTGTCATAATGGTTCATACTCTGTTGCTCAAGAGTTTTTGGTCTTGGTTCACCTTTGAGAAAATTAATAAAATTGTATGTGTGGTTCCTAAAAGCAGAGAGGCCCGTTTATGTAGACCATCGTAGTGATCAAAGAATTTTTACATTTCCTTCATGCTGGTATGAAGTTAAGGTTTCTTGAAAGCATCCTTTTCATCTCTATGTTGACTAATATTGTCCTAGGTGCAGTTATTTTTAGGGCAAGCAACTCTAGGCAGTGCATATTTTGAAATCAGCCCCAATTATAAGTCTTGCTTCAGATCCTCCTCATTCCTTGACAGCGATTATTCAACAAATGCCCCATTTTTTCCCACTCTGTCTTCTCTTTTAGCATGGAAGTTGAAAGAGCTACAATCGATTCCTATATGTCACACTGGGGCACATTTGGGTGACTCTGAGCAGGAAGTTTAACATCACTGCACCCTGGACTCCTCATTGTTCCGTAGGAGTGACGATGGGATTCACCTTTACACACTGTGAAGGAGCTCACACGAAGCACTGCATATAGTGCAATGCAGTGTTTACTGAATATGCTTAGTGATAAACATATTCATTTAGTTATAAACTTGTAACTAATAATAAATAAACATATTCATTTAGTTATAATATTATAACACTTAGTTATAACATGAACCGCTTTGCGTGCTTTTCTGGCAACCTTCCTTTCCAGTGCTGGATGCATCTCCATAGCATGGTACTGATGCCTCCACAATGTGGTGTCAGATACCTTCCAGGTCATCTCCTGATGCTAGCAGTGTTGCTATGAGATCCTTCTCAATCAGTGCAACTGTCTCACATACTTTTGAGCTTTTTTGTCAGATCACAATGTACAGTACACTATCGGGATCATTTTCTGCATTCTCTACCATTTTCTGAAACTTAATTTCCTGCACCTCCACAAATTATTCTAGTATTCCTCTATCCCCCCTACCCCTAGTAAATACTTGCTTCTCTGGACTCTCATGGTACTACAAGGAATTATTAGAAAGTTAATCATGTACATGTTTTATTTAACTTTGAATATATCCATCTCGTTTTCTTACCTAGATTGTTTTAACTTTTCAGGAACAGCATGTTTTGCTTTACAAGGTAGACTAAGATGAGCCGGTCAGGAGTTTAAATGGATGGGAAGTACACGGGACTCACCTAAAAGGGAAGTGGCTCAAATTCAGAAAGCCTGAGAAAGGAAATGCAGACTCTGGCCCTCATCAATGACTTGGAAACCATGCTCTCTGGATGTTTGTGATTTAAAAGCGCCTGAGATCCTTGTCCCCCAGGAGTCAAAGAGATCCTACTCTCATTTGCTTCTTACACTGAGGCTCTGCACAAAACTTCCTTGGCAGGAAACTGTCACCCAGGTGAAATTGCATCTGAAAATAATGTGTTAATAGCTAAGTTATTCATGAGTCCAATACTTCCTGAGTGCCTTCTCTGGAAGCTTCCAGAATAAGAGTTGGGTACATGAAGAACAGGAGCCCAGCATGGTTGAAGCACAGAAAAAAGAGAGAGAGATAGAGATAAAGATGGGGGGGGAGGGAGAGGGAGAGAAAAGGGATGATTCAACAGAAGTGTGCAGAGGTCAACAAAAATAGGCCTCGCAGGTGGGGAGGCTTTGGACTTCATCCTATGTGCTGGAGAATGTCATTACTGTTCTCAACCAGGAGCAGTTGTGATCTGACTTAGAGAGTCCTTTAAATTCTAAATTTATGTTTTACAATTTCATTGTATATTTTAAAAGATAATTTAAACTGCCTTGTGGAGAGGATTGTAGAGAGATGAAAGTGGCAATTATTGTAGTAGTGTAAGAGATTGGTGGCTTGGTCAAGGCAAAGAGACAGTTTTGAGGTTCATTTTAAGACCAATAAAATCATCTTTTCCCATTTTCATTTCCAGGCAAATTAACTTAAGTGCAGTTGTCAGCAGAGGTAAACTCAGGTGGAGAGAGTATAGAAATATTCCAGGAGGTGGAGGGCAGCGAGATCAGGAGGAAGCTCCGTGGTAAGCTCACCGTCAGGAGACAGAACACACTCCTTCATCTGGTCACTCATCACCTATCAAAGGCTGGTGCCAGACACTGTGCTAGATGCTGACTCTGAAGTCACATAGGGCCCACTGCTCAAGACTAGGCAAAGAGCTCCACTGCAGAAGAACAATGTAAGCAGACGGGACAGAGCCCCATGGCTGGGGTGGAAAAGCATAGGAAGTTCCCAAGGACAAAGTAAGTAAGATGTATACTGGATAATTAAGAAGGAAAAGAAAGCAGTTTGACTTCTGCTCAAGCCTTTAGTTTATGATTTAGAAATGACCTCTCCTGTTCTTGCTGTGCCTCATAGGTTCAAGCCCAGACCAAACAACTTACCAACTTACTGAGACCTGTTTAACAATAAGGTATAAAAAGGGTTGGGGATGTAAATCAGTGTGAAAGCCCTGGGTTGAATGCTTAGTACCACACACAAATAACTAACCCAAAACATACATAACTATGTTATGAGCTATAGAGGAGGTGACTTTTGCAGCCTACAGAAAAGCCCTGTGTCAGTGCAATTGCTTCTCTCTAAAAGAATTTTAAATTTCATGTTACAGAGGTCTTCTTGGCTCTAAATTAAACTGGTTCTCCTACTACACTTGCTTCTGCAAGAGTCTACAGTTAATGTGTGCTGTGGCTGTGTCTCTCTTAGCCAGAACTGCATCCCCTCCCTGCCCTCTGTTGCATTTTCTCCGCTTGGCACAGTCCTTTGTGCAGGAGAGATCCCTGAGTATTATTAGTGAGTAAGTGCTTAAAAGAAAGACAATTTTAAATAAAGCATGTTAAGTTCTCTCACAGGAAAAGTTATTTGCCAAATCCTAGAAGCAAATGCTAACGAACACCATGACTCAGGTGCCGTCCCCTTAGCTCTCGAACAGCGGCATCCTGGGAGGTGGTGAGACGGCGGGCGCCCCTTTCGCTGCAGCTCTCCCCTCATGCTCAGTACCTGAGTACTACAGATAAGAAGGAAGTGCTACCCTGTGGACTACAATAGCTGAACATGTGACAGTCAGACATCAGAATCACAAATGTAGAATGACAGAAATCTACTTGCACCTGCAGAGAGGTTAAAGCAGCTGTGGTTGAAGTCCAGCTGTCAGGAAATTTCTGGCTTCCACAGACTAATTTGAAAAGGATGGAAGGAGTTGGGTTGATATTAGTGACAACATGAAAATTAAGCTATTTTTATTTTGATTTAGTGTATGGCTTGACTTATTTTCATTAAATTTAATGTCCCAGCATGCCAGTGTGAACATGAGAAGTCTTTCCGGAGCCTTCCTCAAACTCCAGGATTGATGCTGGCTCACAGGACCATTTAGGTCGCTGAGATGGCAGCACAGCTGTGGGCAAGGGGAACTCACAGACACACAGACAAGAATGGGAAAGATGAGAGAACAGCACAGGAGCTCCTCAACGTGCACGTCTCACAGCAGGGCGGCACCTCAGCTCTCAATCCCTCTAAATTTTTCCACCAGTTGCCTCCCTCCACTGTGGAACTGCAACCACAGTGGTGCAGGCCTCCTATTTCCCCACTTCCCTACAGCAGCTCTGCCTGCTGGCCCTGCTGTACCTTGGCACTTGCTCATTTAAAATGGTTTTTAACCTTTGATGCTGACCACAGACCTGTAGATGCTGATTCAGAGCAGTGTCAATCACTTCTCCAGAAACAGAAGGGCCTCTCTCCTCTCTCCTCTCTCTCTGTTCCTGTATATCACTGATTCTTGCAGCAAGATTAGATTGCTAATGCTTCTTGTCCTATTCTGCCCTCACCTCCAGAGACAGACAACTACCCTCAGGTCTCCCACAAAGGTGAGCTCTACTATAGCAGTGGGAGTAGGGAGCCCACCTGTGGACTCCTCCAAGACAGACTGTGTGGCAAATATGAGGGTGTGGCAGTGGTGTTCCTTCACACCTGGTAGATAAAGGCTACAAATACTGCTCTTTTCTACAGTGTCATGGCATGGGACCACCTACCCACAACAGAGAAGCCTCCAGCCCAAAGTTAGCAGTGCTAAGGTTAAGAAACACTGCATGACACTACAGGGTATACAGGAGAAGGAGAATATACTCCCTTCTCTTGAATTAAAAATTAAACAACCTCATTGGGCATAATGACATTTATATACAAGACAGTCTGAGGGAGAAAATAATTTTAAGCATCTAAAGACAACTATGTTGAATAATTAAACTATAGTTATCAATTATGGATTCTGGAAAAAAGACAGAAATGAACAAAAGAGCGCCATAAAATAAATAGGAGTTGGCATTTGAATTACTTACAGGAAATACAAACAACGCAGGGAAAGTGGCTTTGGGCCTTCACCAGACAGTCTCACTGGGAAGCAGTCACTTGTCTGAGTAGGAGAGCATCTGACTGTCAGTTCAGGTGGAAAGGAAGACAGGACCAGGCCTGTCCTGTCCAGGTAGGGACAGTGTGTGACTAATAGCCACAGCTAAACTCTAGAAAATGCTAACTAGATTTTAGCTCCATCACCAAAAGAACCCAAACTGTAAATATATTTTCTTATTCTATTTATGCTAAATAAGTAAGAGGGAGTAATTTAAGAAATGCTACATTTTGAAAGTGCCTTCACTTGTGTCTTGAGCAGTTTCACATGTTCTGAGATCAGCAGTATTATAAATTCCTAATGGACAGATGTTAGCGGCTTCACCTTGAGGCACTGCAGTTAGTATTTCCAATTTGTTTCTCACTTTCTCTCCATGATCACCGAAGGCTGAATTTAAGCACAGGTCTACCTGGGTTATAGGTGCAGTTAAAACATTTTCTTCAGTATGCACTAAACTATCCCATGTATGCTGTGACTGCTATCTTAATGAAAAGTCCCAGAAAATCCCAAATCCTCAGAATTGTAGGCCAATTCCTAGACATTATAACACTGACCATTTGCATCTTCTTTTCTTAGAAATCTATATTCTAAATCAGCCAAAAACCAAAGGAGTCATGGAAAGGAAATTCATTCCATTCTCACCTCGAAACACTGTGACAGGATAAGCTGATTAGTATGTTAACATTCAGAATTCCCCCTCTCAAAGGAACCCTCAGCACAAACACTATCATGGATAGACTGAGATTGTGAGCGCAGAAGGAAAATGGAAATGCATACTTAGTGATAGGCTAAATACAGAAACTCAACTATCCTGAAACCCTGCCACAGAGACAGTGAAAAATAAAACCGATAAAAGCTCCAAAATGATGAACTAAAAGGAAATGAGGGCAGAGGGGTGATGCTAGCAAAATGTGGGCGTTATTACAGGTTAGGGTTAGTGTTATCTGACCAGATGGGCACAATTGGAGACTGAATACCCTTGCATAGGAAGACAGGCTGACGGAACTGCAGAGACCAAAAAGCTTAGGAACTGGGGAAAACGGGTCACACAGAAGGCCAGGGTAGCACGGATGATGGCAGGAGATGGACAGGAAAACCGTGAAATGTATAGTGGACCTCCAGAAGTCTGTGAGCCCTGGAGCCTGCCCCCTCTTCTCTCATGGTACAAGAGTGAGGCTGACAAAGTCTGTTCTGGACCAGTGCTGGTCTGGGGAGTGAGCACAGCATGGCATGGAAAGTCTTGGAAGTCACTTCTGAGATCAGTTACATAACTGCATCTCTGCTCCTGGAGCACTTGCAGTTTCTCCCCTGTGGCACTTTGGGGAAATCCTGTGGCTGTGCTGAGTACCACTGTGAATGCACCCTGGTGGTGAGAAATTGAAGAAGCCAACAGCCACAGGAGGGAGCGGTGTGAATCCACCATTCCAGCCAAGGACAATGGCACTCAAGACTCTTGGGAACCCAGTCAGAATGACCAGGCTGCATGGGGTCTCCCTCCCTCGCCCTGAGAGACAGCATGAGACAATAAATGCTTGGCATTTGAAGAGCCTGGGTTTTGAGTGACTTGTACCTACCATGGACAGCAGCACCCAAGGGCTCCCCCTGAAAAGACAGGATCACTGTCCATTCCTCCTAGGCACCATACAGCATAGGGGATGCCCCTGTACTGTCACCACCCCTGTGCTCTGCCACAGGAAGCATTTCCAAGTGGGTCTTTCCTAAAGATGAACAGACCCCCAAGGACCACAGACAAAGAAAACCAGGAAGACCAGAGTTTAGTAGAAGGAACTAAGGAATAACATAGACAATGTAAAGAGAACTGAAGACACTACATAGAATACTGAAAACAAAAGTAGGACCCCATACATATAACCACACCGAACATATAGTCTTGGTCATGCACATCACATGATTAGGATATAGAGAAAAACAGAGTGGCCTAAGAATTTCCAGTGAGACACAACACCCGCACCCAGGATACAGCATGAAATACAGGGAGGACCTCACCCTGCTTCTCAAAGGCAACACTGAAGGCAGGAAGAGGAAGCCAAAGCTTCATAATTCAGGGACATGATGATTCCTAGTGTGGCACTGTGCATGCAGCCAGATTATAAGTCCTATAGAAAGGTAGAATGAAAAAAATTACTTTTTAAAAATACAAGGTTGAGTGCTAGGGATACAGCTCAACAGCACAGCACCTGCCTGGCAAGTGCAAGGTCCTGAGGTTGCTTCCTAGTGTGAAAAAAGAGAAAAAGCAAAACAACATTAAAAATACAAGGCTGAAAACTGTTTCCTCTCTTGCCATCTTAGAAAGCCCCTGGAAACTCTGGTTCACAGAAATAAGGGAATACACCAGAAATGAGAAACTGTGACAGACCAAGGGAGGAAGGGTCAGCCTAGGAGAAAGGGAAGGGAATTCTCAGAATCTCACCTGTGCCCAGAGGTTGAGGCCAAACTGTCCAGAAAGGAGGAGGAGGATGCAGGGAAGATGCCAGCAGAACTGATATCAAGAAAGAGACCAACCTCTAACTGACATTCCTGACCATATCAAGGGCATGTTTACACTGATGTTGGAAATTATTAATTGAATTTTTAAACATTTTTTTTATTTAAAGAGAAAAAAACATGTAAAGGGTAGAGATAATACAGAATTTCAAAAAAAAGATAAACAGTAAGAAATCACTAGTTGATAAATTACATATTGTTCAAGTTATGAAATTAAAGCATACAAAGTAGATATTCAAATAGTGAGACTGTAAACAGCTATGCATACATGAGTCTCTATATGTATTTCTATCCTTTCTGTATTAGAGGGAAAAACAAAAAATAGCAAGACAAAACAAAAAAATTCCCATAAAAATATGAAACCAAAAAGTCATATAAAACCACAGTACAAGGTGACCTACAATTACTATGTTGTTTTTTATTATTTTCAATGGAATTGTCTATATAATCAGGCATAATTGAATATAGCAGTATGATTGAATATAGCAGTATATAACAATATTAGTAAAAATAAAACATTGTAGACAGTAGAAAACTTCAAAGGCAGGTAATAATCAAACTAGAGGGGATATTGTAGTGAATTTTGTCATCTTAAGTGCAGTTGCCTATACTCTCAGACTTGATACTATCAATCATAACAGCTTTGAATAAAATCTATCAATACAAAACAGCGATCTAACAAACCAGATTTGATTATGATCAGTCATGGTAAAACAGTGTAGGTTATACAGAGCTTTAGATTAAGTTAATAGGAAATTAAGGATGACTACCATACTATATCCTGTTATTTTTGGGATAACTGTCTGTGCCCTCAAATAATGACTGGAACAGAATATAATACATCTAAGCAGAGTGGTGTGAGTAATGGGGTGTGATTACACATTGCAAACTTGTCTTCAAGTTTTGATAGTCTATCCTTAGTTTAGGAGTTTTGCCAGCTTTCAATGGAGTTTTTAATTTCCTGGTAAACTCTTTGAATCTGCTTCATGTATTCTGTATTTTCTGTATATTCTTTATCAAATGTTTCTCTCCTTTTTTGTGTTCCTCCCTTCTTCTATGTCTTCCTGAGAGATGCTTAGCATTTCTTTTATTACTCTATTCATATCTTGCTTTACCTGATTTAATATTTCAGTTTTGAGCTCGTCTACAAGGTCCCAAAGATATCTCTTAATGTCTATTGAAGTCACATCTGATGTTGCATGTTTGCCGCCCTCAGTCTCCCTCGTTTTTCCCTCTCTTGGATCACTGCTCTCAGGGTTCTGGGCTGGGGGCCTCCTCTTGCCTCTCTTTCCTGTCATGGTCCTGGCTTCCTCCACACAGGTGTACAGTGGAGGTCCCAGCCCCCTTCCCTGACAGCCACGGTTCCTCTGAAGCATGCAGGTGAGGGACCTCCGCCCTCTCCTTCCTGCTCTTGTCACTGAGGTGTAAGCAATGGCTGCGTATGCTGGCCCCTCCCCATTGGATCAGCCAAACTTCAGGGGCCTCCCCCCGGTTAGTGCATGCTAGGTGCAGGGAATCAATTTGGGACAGATCACTGGGTCCCGGCCAGGAGCGTGACCCAGTCCAAGCAAATCCCATGAATCTGCTCTGGGGAGGGAGCAACTAACTGAAGTCACTGTCACTCCCAGTTCAGGCTCCTCCTGCCTGATACCAACGTGTCGCCCATTTGGTTGCGCCCTTCCCGTGGCAGGGGTCTCATTCCCAGCACTGACCGTGGATTAATGAAGGTCCCTTCGCGGGCTCTGCTCTCCTTTGGACTAACCCCCCCCCCCCGACTTCAGCACAGCTGTGGCTCTTGTGAGTGGCTGCAAGAACAAGTCTGGGCGGTTCTGCTGGCTGGCGTGAATTTGTAATTCAGGCCAGCGCAAACTTGGCGGGTCACAGTGAAAATGCCTTCTCCGGTAATTTTAGCTGTTCCAATTGTAGCCCTGAGACTGCGTGTTTGACGAGCTTTTTTATGTTTTAATTTCTTCCCGTGTCAAGAGGATCGATCTCCCTCTGTCTGGGTCTCTCTAGGATGTTTTATTCTGGCATATGAGTTGTTTCTCCCAGGAGGCTTTGTATTCTGTTGCTCACTGATAGGCCATCTTTAGCTCCTCCCCTGAATTTTTTTATTAAGGTGTTAACTTCCTTACTAAAAACAGTATACATGGAGGAAATGTAAGTATAATAAGTACACGTTGTGTGGTATACACACATGCCAACCCTCACATATATGCATTTTACACAAAGAAAATAATACAAGTAGAAACTGTGGAATGAATACAAATTTTATGATGCTATATTGGAAAATCAGGAAGAACACTAAAGATGGTTGGCATAAGACAGTTAAACTTCCATTATTAGAAAAAAAAGAGATAGTGTCTCACATTTTATAAAATCACAAGTCATGATTTAGAGAGGTCAATACTAAAAAAAATGACAAATTGTTAATAATTATCTATAGAGTTAGAATTTGGACTAGTACCACAGTTTTTCATAATGTCTTTGAAATAGTAATGGACTTTTAATGTTTTATACATTTTTATTTATTAAACTTTAAAAAGATAAAAAGAGATTGAGTTAAAAGATACAACGCAATCATGTAGAAAGCAGAACCGATGTGACCCACAGGGGTGAAGGTGAACAGAAGTTTAACAGTGTTAAATACAATAGAGCATGATACTAAGTAATAAGAAAAGACAAAGCACAGCTCTACAGTAAGAAACACCAAAACCCAAAATCTTAGAGACATAATGATCTTGCACTTGTACCTACCCAAAAAAGTACATTCAAAAGACACAAGAAAGGGCTGGGGATACAGGTCAGCAGCGTAAGTGCCCACCTGGCAAGCACAAGGTCCTGCGTTCAGTTCCCAGGACAAAAACAAATAAACAAACAAAAAGACATGAGAAAATGTTTCAATCACGATGATAAAAGAATAAAATGAATATTAAAAGACTGGAGCAACCTCATACTGGTGCTAATCAAGGGTGACATCTGGCTTCAACCTTGTTGGCCTGTCCCAGGGTAAAATCCTTCCCACTCCACTTGCTGCCTGTGTGTCGAAAAAGTCGAACTAAGCATTAAATAGTGTACAGCCTTAGTAAAGAAATTCTAGGACTGTTTCAAGCATTCAAAAAGCCTTGTCTTTTCTTGAAGTAAGCAGGCCTTTCACATGAAAACCAGACCACTCATAAGCAAGTTTCGGGTTATGTTGCCATAACTACTGGATAAAGTGATGACTTCCTCATCTGCACATTCACAACAAATTTGCTTCTTCTCTTTGAGTGAAATGTGCTTTCCTCTGCCCTCAATTCCATTGAATGATATTATTAGTGTATTTTAGAATCATATTAATTGGCCTAGGATGGACTTAGCATATCAATATACTTTATTTTTAGATTTTTAGTTTGATTTTTAAAACTTTTCTTATTGGTTTTCATCACCCTTTCCCACCCTGCCCACACTTCTCTGTCCTTCCCAGATGCTCTTCCCAGCTCTTATGCTTTACTTTTCTCTTTTATTTTACCCTTTATTTATACATTGGGCCTCTCATGTTAGAGATACCATGAGATAGGTAACTTCATGTGTCTGATTTATTTTACTATGTCTATGTCTTTCTAAGTCTACTTTTACTTTTCATTTCTGTTTACTTTTATCAACTCAAGAAATGGAGACCATGCCTTGGACGGCGATGGTGAGTCACAGCATCCCCCAAAATTAAAAGATTCATTCATTTTCTTATGGATGACTCAAATATATCCTCTCTGTGGCTGAGTAGCACTCCACTGTGCATGTAAACATTTTCTTTATCCATTCATCTGCAGAAGGGCAGACAGGATGCTTCTCTAATGTAGCCATTGAGAGTTGTGCCGCTTGCTATGACTTGCTATGCACATATCGTTGGAATGTGATGATTTGACTCTTACAGGAATATACCCAGAAGAAGCACAGCTGGGTAAAATGAAATGTCTACTTTCCGTTTTGTGAAGAATCTTCACACTGAATTCTACAGCAGTTTTACAAGTTTAAATTCCTTCCGACAATGCAGAAAGGTTCTTCTTTCCTCACAACTTTATCAGCATTTGTTGTTTCTGAGTCCTTGCTAACAGCCATCCTAAGAGGCAATGTCAGTGTCATGTTAATGTGCATCTCCCTAGCAGCCAAAGGTGCGGAACAGTTTCTCAGGTGCTTCCTGGCACTTCCTACTTTTTCTTGAGATGTACCTATTCATTTCAATTGACCAGTGTCATTTTCTGTTCTTTCTGTTAACACTGTTAGATATAGACTTTTAGAAAGCCCATTTCTTGCCTTACTGCTTTCAACTTGATTGCTTTACTACTGTACTTGATGATGCTGAACATAAATGCAAATCAACTTTTATATATCTTGACTAAATAAACTCTGAGGTAAAAGAGACACATATGCCAGGCATAGCAGTGTATGTGTATAATCCAGGTGGAGGCAGGAAGATTTCAAGTTTGAGCCCAGCCCACACAACTCAGCAACTTAGTGAGACCTTGTCTCAAAATTTTTAAAAGGATGGAGGGATGTACCTCAAGACAATGGCACTAGGTTCAAAACCCAGTGGTTAAAAAAATAAGCAAAGATATATAAATGCTAACAACCCTTGAAGCACAGAACAGGAGGAAAAACTTTTTTGCTAATAAGTTAATTTGGATAGAAAGGATAAGGGCTCGAAAAACTACTAATATATTCTCATAGAAATATTCTAATCACATCATTTTGTGCAATTCATACATAATTCATCTTCATTTTAGAGAAGAAAACTCACCTGTTGGGGAAAGTGATTGTTCGAGGAATTATAGCTGTGATGTAGCCCTTTTGCTTTAGTTACAGTTAAAAATCAAGTACAGGCACAAAGTCTCAGAAGTGAAATTACCATACAAACTACAGTCTGACTAACCATAATATGATGAAGATTAGGAGGGAAAACTGAGCCCTACCATGGTAAGTGAAATAAGAAATAGTGCCTGCCATACAGCAAGGGTACATATGTTGACACATTTATTTGCATAGAGCTAATTAAAAAGAGTTATAACACATCTTTATTTTGTAGTATATGATTAGTTTTACTCTGGTGTAAATTTCTCTTTACAGAAATTAAAGTATTTGGGATTAACACAGTCATTAAAATAACAAAAAATTGGTACCATCTAAATATTTAACATTGTAAAATAATAGTAAGTCAAAATGCTCTGTAACCGCTATTCTCAAAAAAATTTCATCAAATAAATGAATTGATCTTGAGTCTTAGAATATATGTAACTGAGAGGAAAACATACTAACATTAAAGTACCTGTTTTATGAACTCATATCTATTAAAAGGCAGTTCAAAAGTATATAGTTTAGCTTGGTAGCAATGTCTGCAATCCCAGGACTTTTGGAAACCAGACAGGAGGATTACAAGTTCAAACCCAGCTTGGACAATCAGTACCACACACACACAAACATGGAGTGTATATGTCAAAATGTTAATATGCTAGGACTCAGGATGTATCTCAGAGGCATAGCAGTTGACCAGCATAAAGAAGTTCCTGGGTCCATTGTTGGCATTGCAGCATTTTAATAACTATTATGATGATGATGATGTTTATGCTTACTTATAGGTCATGGATCATCTATTTTCTTCTTTTTTTTTTTTTTTTTTGTACCGGGGATTGAACTCACAACCTAGTGCTTTGCCAGGCAGGTGCTCATGTCGCTTAAATCCCCAGCTCTATTTTCTTCCTTTCAATCACCTATATTTTAAAATTCTTCTATAATAAACACTAAAACTGACCTATTAATGTTCCTAAAAACTGGCTGGATGGGACAGACTTTGTGAGAGCTGTGTCCCCCCGTCCATGCCTGGTACCAGGTGCTGAGCTAAGTCCTCACATGTATACCTCTTCACAGCCTCAGAGGGGAACAGAAAATGGGCCCAGTCTTTCATGTGTGAAATTTTAATTTCAGGGAGCCAGTGTGATACTTTTCAAAGTGGGCAATTTTAATAAACGATGCTATTAACAACCTGAAAGCAAACACCAAAAAGAAAAAACTGTGTGTGTGTGTGTGGGGGGGTGGTGGTGAGAGAGAGAGAGCAGTAGACAGGTGGATCAGCAAACAAGAGCTGATGGTTAAAGGCCCTGACCTTGAAGCCAAAGGTGGGTGATCAGTCTGAAGGGAGTGACACCAACTGTCCCAACTCCATGGAGTTGGCACTCTCCACAGAAATCCTGCTTTAAGAGACAGAGTACAGGAGAAGACAGCAGAGCCTGATGGAGTGCTCCGAGGGGGAGAAACTGAAAGCCTGAAATAAGCGTGACAAGAATCTTGAGAGCACATCAGGTTGAACCCATGAATAGCACATCTCATTTCAGCTGAGATGCTTTATATCTAATTTCTAGTTTTAATCCTTATAGTTACTCTCACAAATCTGAAGTGATAATAGAGAAATGCAATATTTATTTGCTGCATGTATCTTAATTCAATTTATGAAAGTATTATTGATATGACATTGCCTTGGCAACTTAACATTTCTCACAATGGACATGCATTACCATCATTTCATTTCATTTCCTCTGCCTTCATACTGTTACCTTAGCATTGTCAGAAAGTTCTCAGAATAGTGATGCAAATCAAAGCTTCATTACAAAGCCTAGCAAAATAGCATTATTGCAAGAACATTTCATAAAAGGTAACTACTGTGCATGCTTAGGGCCTGAACTGAAATGATTAAAAAATAGATTTCATTTATTTTTATAACAAAATCTTATTTAAAAAAATAACACCTGGCCTTCCAAATCCTCACACTTCAATTCATTGACTCAGAGGGAGAACTACTGCAGAAGCAGGGCACAGGCTGGAATATACAGGATATTTCTCATCATCTAGAGTGACAATGCACGGAATGATTAAATATTCTCTTCCACAACTTTCTCTATGAGACGAACAAAAGAGCCCTCAGGGCTGAAGGCCTGGAGGGGGAGTTTCAGGAAGCAATGTAGAGCTACCCTAAATTTTAATAAGAATGCATCACTCTTCCACTGCCTTGCTAATCTAGCCCAGACCTGAGGTACGGGGACTATGAAAGCTCCTAAATTCTCCTGAACTCTGCTTCTGAAATCCAGTCTAGATTGATAAAATGAAAAGAAATTCACATCTCTCCCCACAGCTCCACTTTGGGAATTCCTTCTGATGTAGTCCCAAGGGTCACACTAGACACCATAAAGGACCCAAGGTAAGTCATATCATCCCCTCAGGGAGGCTATGGGGAAAATCAAACATATCCAAATATTATATTTATTAAACAACACTCACAATTCTCTCAAGAATCCATCCAGTCCTTAATGTTTACTGCTTTCTGGCTGTGTACTAGACATTATACAAAGTATTGGGGTTGATATAGAGAAAAAAAACCCAGAAAAATCAAGCTCTCCATAGGCTACAGCATAAGAGACAAATATAAAAAAAATTGTTCACTATGTTGACTTATACTAGATGTAGATAAGTGCTCTGAAGAGCACAGAATGGGGACTGCAGTTGGGGTGGAACTCACTGAGCAGGTGGCCTGGAGCAGCTGCTTGAAGGGTATGACAGCGGTTGTTTCCATGTCTCTGGGCAAAGCCCTATGGTAGGACTGTATGGGGCACTTCTAAGTAACACTGAGGAGGCTCACAGTACCAGCATGGGTGGGATCGTATGAGACAGCAGCAGGGCTGAGACCTGACAAATACAGAGGCTGCATCAGGCAGACCTGTGACCCACTGTGAGAGCCAGAAATATAAACCACCCCAGCCAACTATCCAGAGCTTGATCCCTACAATCTCTCAATATGAGACCTTGGCTCCATGGCAAGCAATATTAAGTTTGCAGAAGGCATTGTAGTTATGGTTGGCCCAGGGTCCCCTGTCACAAGAGTCCTTCAAATTGAGAGAGAGAAGAAGAAAGGTCAATGGCAGAATGACACAATTAGAAAAACTTGAGCAGAACTTCTAGCTTGTAGAGAAGAACTTGTAGCTTTTCTCCTACAGCCTTCAGAAAAGAAGTCCTCCCTGCCAATGCTTAGATCTTAGCACAGGGAGACTGAAGAATTGCAGAACAACAAGTTTATATTGTTGCAGAACTCTGTAGGAGGAAGCCAGAGGGAGAGAGGATGGGTTTGTACAAAGTTGCTGAGATAGATGCTGCAAGAAAAAGAGGTTCAATTTGTCAAGATGAGGAAAAGTCAATGCTTTGCAAAAGTAAAGACTCAAGAATGACTGTGAAAAAGAAAGCACTTGATTAGGCCAGGACAGACCAAATGTTTCCTTCAAGTACGCTGCTAGTGACAGACGCACTGGGTTAAAGATAGGGAATGTTCCGCACTACACAAAGAGTAATAAGGGCCCAGAGTTGGGAAGTTCAGATGGGGTTAGAGACATTCAACGATGTAGCCTGTCCTAGCTGTCTAGGTCAGAATGTGACTTGTTTAGGGGTTTAGACCTTATTTGTCATGGGATGGGAATGGGGTTGTTGGACAGAAGGTTAGCACTGACACGTGGCTTGCTAGTGAGGAGAGAAGGAGTGCACGCATTACCTTATAAATATCTACCACATGACTAGTGGCAAACTTTAAGGGAACTGATGGACAGTTGGAATTTTAAACTACTCACATGAGTAATATGAATGTTACTTATATTAGAGAATAGAGTAAATCTATTTTTGTCTGAGGGAATTTTATGGTGTCTCGTGGAATTTAATCCATAAACTAGCCCAATTAAATTTTAATATATTCTTATTTCTCCCTTTCACTCAATATGTACATGAGATGCCCTATTTCTAGTACATAGGACAAACAATTTCAGCTGTAACATTATTTTCATTGATGAGTTGTGATCAATCTGGGAACAGAAAACACAGTGAGTTCCACATCACCCAAGTGCTATCTTCTTCCAGTCCCACTCAGGAAAACAGTTATTATATCCCTGAAGGTGCAGCTAGAGGTGACAGTACTCATCACCCCAATCAGTCACCTCATGGGGACTGCTGCAATGGACACACACCTGCACCTGCAATGGACTCATATGCAGAGGAAATGACTTTTGTAGTATTTATTGACTAAGATGTGGGAGTTTAACATACTTAGACACAAATAATTATGGCTCTACAATGAAGAAATGAAATTTAGACAGAATTAGTTACATTTGGTTTGCTCTGATAATTTTGAGTATTGGATATCCTTGCAATCAAGCATTTAAAGAGAAGTGAAAATGCAATAGAGTACAGTGGAAATCATGAAATTATACCTATAGCAGAAGTACTACAACCCCACTCACATTCTCAATGTTCTGCAAGGGTGATACAGGATAAGATTTCCAGTGATTCTATCAAGTGCAGGTTAAAGAAGTTTAGTATCTCAAACAATATGGATGGCTAAAAGGGTGGCATACTCAGGAAATCAGAACAAAAGACTAAAAAAAAAATCTGCTTTCAGGATAGCAAGGCAGTCACACCATTGATAAATGTGATAAAATTTGAATAAAAGAAATGTGAGTATGGAAAGATTTATTTTTGTCATATATATTTTATATATGTGATTATAAATATGCATATTTTAGAAAGTTAGTACATGAACCTTAAATAGACATTTGATTATTTTACCTGTTTATCCTAAAAGCTTTCATATCCTCACTGGGAAAATAGGGGATCATTTTATATGAGACTGTGTCATATACTCAAACATACATGAGCCAAAATAGAATAAATGTATAATTTGTATGGAAATTTAATAGACCAAAACAAAGGAGAAGTATTTCTCTAACATGAACGACTAGCAGAAACCTTATCTGGCTCACTGAGCACCACACACACCCAATAAACATCAGCAACAGGTTTAGTATGTAACCTCTGAGCAGGTTCACACAGTATAATACATGCCTGGCCATGGTGAAGATATGATTTAACAAGGCTAATGCTGCAAATCAAGCCCAGCACCTCTGGTCCCATTAAGAGATGAAAGGCTCATTGCTAAGGTTGCACTGTCCAGCACTTTTGGAGCTCGTGGCATCTCATCAGGCCAGCCAGTGATTTACGTGATAGTGTTGCAGTAAATGTTTCAGTAACAGAGCACAAAACTGCCCAGTTCACCTCCATGGAGACAGAGTTTCCCACAAAGGAACAAGAAGAAAAAGAAAAACATATATGGGTATTGCTTATATTTCTCATGGATAACAGTTTTGCAAAACCCCAGACTAAAAGAACTTGAAATGTACAGTTCCCTTGTAACCTGTAAGTAAACAGAGCATTTTTTCTGAATATTATTCTGTTGAGATAAAACCTTGACGTTTCTCTGGTCCTGAATACATATAAAACATTTTTCTTATCACCTTGAAAATTCAGGTAAATGTGTCATGGCTCCTAAGAAAGACTGAATTCATTGAAATAAATTGGGTGGTTCTCAACACCACTTTATCTTTATCTCCTACAATACTGCAATACTGTGGCTGAGAGTACTCCAAGTCTGACAGCCTGCTTGTGAAAATTATAGCAATTAAGAAGACCACTTGAATGTATAGGGAAAGGGAGAAAGATTGTCGGTGGGATTGAGACCCTGGAATTAGGTTTAAACATCACAGGGAAAATGTCTGCGATTCCAGTGGATAGAAAAGATTTGGTACATTAAGCATTATCAGGTAAGACCATAAAAGAACATGTTCAAAGTTCAAAAATCAATTTTAAATAGTTTCTTTGTGTATTCTGTAGCAAGTTACTGAAGCTAACACAAAATGTTTCATGAATTAATCTCAAAAAGTGGAACTATGGAAATACTGAGTAAATGTTTTGAAAGTTCATTCTTCGGGGAGTGTCATATTATGAAGTACTTTCCTACTGGACAGGGAACACCACCCATTGCTTCCATCACCTTCCCCTCCTTAGCACTTTGTAGCACTGAGATAAAGGATGATGGCAGAGATTGTGGTTACAGAACAATCCCATTTTAGGGTCGGGGAGGATCTTCCAGACAATCTGGTAATCAAGAAGTCTCTGTACTACACCTGGTCTACAGACACAACATTTGTCTGTACTCTGACACTTCCAGTCAAGTTCCACATTAGAGCTCACTTCAAAAGGAGGCAGATCCCCACTCCGCTCAAACATTTTCAACCAAACCCAAAGTTAGGAACTCGAGAACAATCTCACTCATAAACATAAGCACAGAAATCCTAAAGAAAGTATTAGTAAATGGATTCTAGTAACACTTTAAAAAATCTAACACTTTGTTGCTAATTTATGATATTGTAGGCATGCAAATTTGATTTAAAGTTGAAAAAATAATGTAATTCATCATATTAATAAACTAAAGAAAACATTTAATTACTTCAGATAGAGCAAAACTGTCTAGCAAAATTTTAACTCATACCAAACATTTTTAGTGACCAGCAATTAACAGAAACTTCCTCGGCCTGAAAAAGATGCTTCAGTTCTTCTCTAATCCTCACCTTGTCTTACTTTCCCCAAACTACCCTCACAAAACGCCTGAGGCCCACAACTCAGGGAGGGAGACCGTGGACCAGGCCCCGCCTCCTCAGAGCAAGCCAGCACTTAAGCCCTGATCACCTCCAAAGGTCCCAGCCATCACACACGGGCTTCAGGAAACTCCTGGATATGACTGTCACACGGTCTCCCTTTCCTTGCATCTGGGTATGTTTAGATGGCCAGTACACTAGGACTGTGGGAACAGATGTCTTGAGGACATCACTCTATTAGGAAAAGGAGAATTTGTTCAAATTTCAAACATGACAGGCAATAATAACATAACATTATAAATCTGTTACAATGACATATATTTTTATATAACAATTTGCCATAAATAACACACAGTAATAAATATACAAATATAAAATAAACATACAGCAAACTTATGACACATAGTCTTATTAAGACTAAGGATAAAATTACCTCTATCATCACTTCTAGTCAACCCTAGAAGTTGGTACATATTAAGACAAGAGAGACAACCAGCAGGACTAATGAAAGAATAAAACATTTGGAAAGGATTAAATAAGGCACTCACTGATGATATGACAGTTTCTGTAAACCTTCTTCTAGGAACTCAATGAAAAGATCAATGTTCACAAGTCTTAGCAAATTCCCTGGCTTAAAACATTTAATTGAATTTCTGTATGCCAGCAACAAACAGATATAAAACATTTTATTAATATTTTTGTCAGAGTATAAAAATATCAAATATTTATAAATAAATTCAAATAAATATAAGATCTTTATGGAAAGACTGTCAGCTATTACTGAAAAGCAGTAAAGAATATATAAATAAGAGAAAAGAAGCCTCATTCTGACTATTTGAAGACACAAAATTATAAGGATGTTAATTCTTCCAAACTAACATATAGATTCAATTCAGTCTCCATCAAAATTCAATAGACTGCTGTTTCAGAAATTCAACCATTTTCAAATTTCAATGGAAGAATGAAGGCCTAAGAATAGCCCAGCAATTCCAAAGGATGAACACATGGGACCTGCCCTGCAGACGTCGTGGACGGTTATAGAGCTGCCATAATTGAGTGAGCATGGAAATGGACAGAATGACAAATGAAATAATTTAGAGCATCCAGAAACAGACACAGACATGTTAAGAGATCTGAATTTGACAGAATTAGCTATGTGAACTGGTAGAGAAATGAGACTCTACAATAAATGATACCTGGCAATTAACCGTTGGCATGGAGGAAAAGGGGTAACCCTGTCTCACACTAAAAAAAAAGAACTGTCCCAGATAAATGAAAAGTTTTAATAGACTAAAATGATACATCTTTTACATAAAGTAGACTATATGACCATTGGGTAGGGAAGAATTGCTTAAATAAGACAAAATAACCAAATGTAAAAAAAAAAAAAAAAAGATGAATTTGACTGTACGAAAGGTAAAAATTTCTATTCATCAAAAGCTTTACAAAACTGAAAACTTGACTCACTGAATGAGAAAACATATTTACAAATATGTATAATCTATTAGTGATGATGTGTATGTATATGATCTATAAGTGATTAAATCCTGGACATGTTAACAATTCCTATAAATCAACAACAAAAATTGGAGAAAATGTTAACCGAAAAATCACAGAAATGTAAATCTGAATGGTCAATGATAATATTAAAAAGTGCTTAAGCTCAAACATAATAAAATACTTTATATTCATAAAATTTGAAAATTCTTAAAATGTAGCTACTTTAAGTTTTGTTGGTCATGAGGAACAACTGGAATTCTGTTTTATATTTAAGTGGTTCTAAAAATTTTGTCAAATTTTTGAAAGAATTAATTTTTCACTCTCTAATGTAGTTAAAAAAACGACATATTCCATATACCAGCAATTTCATTGGTAATTTCATTTTTGAGAGAAACTGGGACACGTGCCACCTGAATAGGTGGAGAAAGGGCACAGCCGTGTTGCATATAAGAGAAAACTGAGACACGAACAGCAGTGACACGAGTGGTCTCAGCTACATTCGTGAGCACGATGCTCCACAGGAGGGCAGTGTCCAAGAACAGCCACCAATGGCAGAAAGATTTTTGCAGTATAATTCAATCTGTAAAGTTTGAAACCATGTAAGACTCAAACAATGTAATTCATAGGGATACAAAACTAAATGGCAAAATTTTAATAAAACAATGGAATTATTATTCTAGGAAAAAGGGAAATAGGTGGAGATGCCCAAGGTAACAGCAAGGTGACAGCAAAGGTATTGGGTGTATGGGTGCTCACTGCATTGCTGCTCTGCGTGCCCACCATGGAGCTGCAGCAAAGCCCCTTGGATTTATCTGATACCCAATAAAGCAAAAAGCTTTCAGCGGCTCGCAGGAAAATGTTCTGGCTCTGTAACTGGGACCCTCCATATCAGGTCCCCTCCATTTCCAACCATATGTATCCTAAAGCTCTCCCAGTTTTTTTCAACTTACAGTATTATGGCAGTCGTGCTCAGCTCTTCTTGTGTCCTTTGAAACACACAGTGTTTGCTTTGTCTGAAATAGGCTTTCTGCTTCCACTGAATCACCCCTCCCCGGTTTTCTGAGTTGGGGATGCTGCCTGCTTCCCCAATGTAATCTGTATGCTGCTCAACATTACCCTCAAATCCCTTGTGCTCTTATTTACCATAATGGACTGTGTGCTTGGTGACAGAAAAACCCCTGCTGTCATGTGCACTGTTTTAAGTTTACTATGTAACACAATGCATGGAACAGAAATGGTACTGGATAAATATTTCCTGATTAATTAATAAACTAACTGCATTTTGTAGCAAAAAACATACTTGTGGTTCCTGGTAGCTAACAGCATGGAGAGGACGCAGAGAAGGCAGGTGATCTCATAGGATGATCTTCCTTAGACCAAGAGACAAAGTAACTACCTTCAGGTACAAGGACTTGAACTTTTATGACCTCATTTAATCATAATTCTTTATATGCAGTCAAGTGGATAATACAGTTTTACATTGTTTATTTCACAGCATTACTGAACAATCAGGTACCTTGGGTTCAAGACTAAATGTTAGGGGGTATGTCAAGAACAGAAAGCATTTAACTATCTTTCCATTAAATGGACACATTATTTCCTGCAATTTTTCTCATTTCTCTTTTTCCTTTACTTACTTTAAACATGAATGAAAACTAAGCCACTTTAGGAATGTGGTATGCAGAACAATTTTGAAACCTAAAATTTTTAAACAGAATTGTTCCTTTTTCTGCCATGGTTAGTTACTTAGGATACAAATTCATCTCTTGAGAAAGTGAAGGCACTGTTTTTTCTTCCTATGGGATTTTAACATACCCAAACACCACAGTTTAACTGGTAACATGGCCTGATTCAGCCTGTATGAAGTGCAAACTTAGCACGTGTCTTGCACAACCACAGCTTTTTAATCTTTGCTCCTCTTGATCAGTTTGAACCCTCTGCAGACCTCAGTGGACATGCAGGGCCACCGCCTCTGAGACAGTGTCCTCACTGGATTCCCAGAGATGCCCCCTTCCACCTGTCCCCTCCCTCGCTTTCTCCCTGTTCCCATCTAACCACTTCTCCCCTGAACCAGATCTATCCCTTCCACTTCAACAGTCCCTCTCTCCCCCATCCAGCCTTTTAAATGTCACCTTTGGATTCTGCTTGTCAGCTGGATTAACAGAGTGACAAACCCATGAACTCCCAGAAAGAAGCTAATGGAATGAAACCACCTCCCCGTATGGGATTCACAGATAATGTTCGAATTTTTTGACACATGTTTAACATTTTGGCTGTGTGAAAAGCAGTGAAACAAGATTTAGTTCCAACTTGCAAAGACTGAATGAAAAAGCCCCAGTCCTAAAACACTGGAAAGGCACTGTAAACAAAAAGATAATGATTTACCTAGAGCTAATTTTCTAATTCAATTTGTTCACACACTCATTTGATGAATATTTAGTGACTGACTGCTATACTCCAGGCACCGTTTCAGAGGCCAAAAACCCAACAGTGTACAAAAGAGACAGTGGCCAACAGCTCATCAGAATTGGGCAAACACATAAGCACCGGAGTATGTTTCACCTTTCTAATGCGCACCCCAACACTGCAGAAAAACTTTTCCTTGACAAAGGTAATACCATAAGAAATGCTCTTCAGAAAAGTATGCACTATATCATCATGCATTCCATTCTGGTGGTGCTTTCAGTATTCAAGAGAAAATAACTCTCCAAATGATATTTCTTCCCACAAAAAATATTAGTCACTTGAATTTGCATGTCACCCCAGGGCTACATTTTAAAAACACATTTATTTGCAAGTTGATTGCCTTCATTTCACCAGTAAGTGCTTTTACTTCTTTCTTTTAGGATGTGTCAACTGGATATTTTATAGTCCATATTTTTTCAAAGTCTAACCTATTCTCCTTTGAAAGTTGCATTTACTCTTACAGGACGCTGGAGTACTGTTTAATCCACCAAATCAATACTATTTGGTAACTGCAGAGAGTCCTTACACACCTGGGGAATCTGGTTCAGCATCTGTACTATTGTTTTCGGTATCTCCCTAAAGGATATATTTTCTCCAGGTAATGAAAATTACCTTCAAAAGAAAGAGTGCATGCAAAAATTAAGGAACTGCACTGAGGGAGATACACAACAAATGACTACTGAGAATCTTATCTCTCGAGTTAAAATTTTGCTCCTGCCTTTTATGGCAGGAGGTAAAAGGCTGGCTGTGAGACAGGCAAACGCTGTCTGTCTATTATGTGTCTGTCAAATTACCCACTGAAAAGGTCATCCCAATGACAATTATCATTCTGTCTGCTATCATATTGGGAATTTTTGTTAAGGAGATTTTTAAAAACTCCACAGAACAGGCAGACACTGTGACTAATTCTCATCTAGGAAATTTTCAAATAATTTCAGAATAGTAGCCATATAGAATAATATGAATTGCATATTTTAGAATTATAAACTTGATAAAATAATAGCTAATTGTTGGATAATTTCCTCTTCCTCAGAAAAAGCTAACTGATGGGTTGCTGTTCTGGCTTTTACATTTAATTTGATGTATTCTAAAGTAAATATAAAGCTAAAAGTGAGACTGTCACTTATATAAGAGAAAGTGGCTATTACAATTAAAACTTGTCAATGCTAAGAAAACTCACACTGCAGGCTGATTTGCTCTGTCTGCAACACTTCACACTCCAGCGCAATGCTTTAAGGTGGACGATTCCACTTTATTTTGATACTGTTACTCCCAGAGCACTTGGGACTCAACGCACTGATGCACCGACCTGTACACTGAGGTTTCCTTTCAGTCCACAGTGTCGCCTGGCAGGGTTAAGTGAGGTAATGGAATCCACTGACACTGAACTTGCAACAGAGACCACTATCACACCCAGCAAAGTGCCGCAGACTTGCCCCACAGAAGGCCGGCCTCCGGCAGGGAACCCAGTGAAGCTCTGTCCTAAGCAACACAGACGTGCCCCTCCTCCACTTCCGGGTGATCCATGCACTGTTCCCAACCACTCAGATCTTCCCCCAGGTGAAACTGCTTTAGCAGTTTGGGCTCCACAGTTCCTTCCACTTCTTTCAGGTGGTTTTTCATGTGTAACTTCCGTTGCGGTAAGGAAGGCCTTCTGCCCCGCCTGGCAGGGTGCTGGATGTTCCAGGAATTTCAGCAACCGCCTCCATCCACTTGGCTAAAATCTGTCCACGGTCCTGCCTGTGGTTCAGGGCGACAGCACGAAGTGCAATTTCTCCCTCTTTGTTTTTCAGCAGCATTAGTAAACTGTATGCTCTTTTGTGGTCAGGAGGGCCACATTCTATGTATTTTAGTCAATTTTAAAATCTTTCTCTCTCATTTAAGAGATTTCCCCTTTTGCCAGGTATGATGGTGCATACCTATAACCCCAGCTACTTGGGATGCTGAGGCAGAACAACTGCAAGTTCCAGGTTAGCCTGGGAAACTTGTCTTGAAATAAATAAAAAGGGTTGGTGTGTAGCTTAGTGGTAGAGTACTTGTCTGACATGGGCACATTCCTTGGTCAGATCCCCATACTGCAAATAAATAAATATCCCCGTTTACATCTAAGTATATCTACTCAAGCATTTAAGCTTTTAGTCTTCTTATCCAAGTTCACACAGTTTATAATTCCTCAGGAAGGTGAGCACCAATTTTACTATTTGGACTCTAAGGCACGATGGCCAACAGAAGGAAAGCAGAAAGAGATGATAAAAGGGAGAGAAAGAAGGAAAGGAAGAGAGGTTTCAGAAAAGAAGAGAGAATGGAGAAAGGAAACAGAGGGAGAAGAGAGAGGGGGAAACTAAGGTAGAGGTGCTCAGTCTGGCCGCCCAGCTCAGTAGTGGGAAATCTGGGGGAAAGACCACAGTCTTTAGCTATGCCAAACAAGGGAGAGAAGACCTGATGAGTGTGGGAACCGCACTGAGTGGTTGCTTAGAACTTGTGAGGTAAATCTCTGAAATCAGCTGAGTAAGATTAGAACAAAGATAAAAAAGCCATTCTCTCTCCCAGATAATGACACCTCACATCTCCTACATTCCTTCTGCCTGACATAAGCTCAGCCCCCCACAGGGCTCTCTGCTAACAGAAGCACATCCTCATGCCCATCTCTAAGTGCCTGGAGTGGGTGGAGAAGGAGATTCCTGCTCACACACAGTGCTCCTCCTGTTTCCAACAAAGTCTGGGTCTCCAAAGGAAAAAGTCCCCCCTCCGAAATCCAGGCCTATTCTAATTCCTACTACTGCGTTAAACCCTGCCCCACATGGCTGACAAGGCAAATACATCCTTCTGTGTGCACCTATTACACGCTCACTGTGATGTTAATGTCGTTCATATATTAAATACAGAGGGAAGCTTCCTCACGCAGGGGCTCTGGTTCTCACTGAACTCATTTTAAAACTCCATAATGTCATTTGCTAAATTTTCCCTTGAGTGTTACTCCATTTCAAGTCCATTCCACCCTCATTATAATTGAAGCAATTTCAGGGATAAAGTAGCAGAATTTATAGATCTACACATACGTGAAAACTATTTTAATTATTCTCAATTGACGAACGAGAAGATTGAAAAATCTTGACAATTATAAATGTTTTTACAAAGATCTATTAATACTTGTCAAATAATGCAAGTCAAGTCCTTTTGAAAGAAATACATCATTATATTAGTACTTTCATTAATTTAACCCCTAAATGATGAACACAGCAACAACTTGTTTCAGTTCTTACTTTTTTTATAATTTTAATTTAAATGCTTTATAGGCAACAAAGTGCCTTAATATTTTCTTCACACAGGCTGGGTTATCCCTTCTCAACTACCAGGTAAATTCATTAGTTGAATTTAATGACGTCAAATTGTAACTATCTTTTTTTAACTTTCCCCAAAGAAAACGCTTTCCTCTTACATTTGCCTCCCTTAGACACATACACAAGCATACACTCATTCTCCCTACATGCATATTTTTGTGTGAATTATTTACTTAAAGTCTGAAATTTTATGTTGGTTCAACATACTCAGTTGACTAGGACCATAGTACAAAGGTAATGACTGTATGTACTCCAAAAGTTATTTCAGGATGAAACTACCAAATAAGGAAATTCTTACATGATGTCTAAAAATCATCAGGTCCAACCCCCAGTTGGACACCCACAATTTCTTTGACTATACCAACATTTCGCATCTATACCCATCTTGGGTTATCAACCCAAGAAAAGAGAGTAACCACCTCCTGAAAAATACCCAAGCTGTGTCTAATTACTCCAAAAATCAGGCGGAAAATGGAGCCAATTATCCAGATAATCCAAGCACAACAAGAAAAAAAAATACCCCAATTATTTGCATCCCTTCTGTGAAATATTTTCAGTTGTTCTGTGTGGAGGTAATTATATCCATTCTTCTTTTGGATAGATTTATTTGAAACTTTCCTATCAAAATGAAAACAAGAAGACAAGCCCAACAGAGTATGTTACAATTTAAAAAAGTGATTAATTTGTATTTGGTATAATGACTAATTCCTTTTCAGGTCTACACTAATTTAAACCTCAAATAAATGCATGGTCTATCAGTACTGCAATGTTACACATCACCTGCAGTCACCATTCTCTACTCATCTTAAATGATTCAACTGGAAAACATTTTGGGCAGGAGTTGCAACACACAGTTGATTGTATAGATGACAAGTTCTGGAGAGGCAAGGTGTGAAATCTGAACTAGCATTTTCAATACACTGCTGGCATCTGGATGGGGCATTGTCTCATGAGTTTGGGGCACACAGGAGCAGCTGTCAGTGTGAATGGAAGCTGGCCCAGGTTGCTGAGCCCTGAACTTGTGCGCTGACCTGAGTGGGGTGAGGGAAGCTGGCAGCTGTTCTTCGAGCTGGCCATGGTCACACTTATCTCAAAGCCACTCAACTGCCAGATGGAGAAGAGAGTCAGTTCCTGCAAGCAGCTAGACGGGATTATTACATGAAGACAGGTACTACCTTGAGGCACAAGCATATTACATAAAGATCAGTACAACTATGGCAGTGAGTTGTATATGTAAATACCCTCTGTGCAACAACTCGGGGAAAAGTAAAAATGAGAACCATTTTGCAGAATTGTGAATACCTTAAAGAAAAACCTACATTTCATTTATTTCTATTTCAGTATGGAAATTCCACCTCTAATAAACCTGGGTAATCAAAACTAATGGTAATTAAGCAAATTTAAAAAGTATTTTTATTTCCTCCTGTAAAGATGCTGTCCCACATGAGCAGGAAGCGCTCGCCAACGGTGCAAGAGAATTATCATGAACCACGGAGAACATGAAAGTAAATACTTGAGTTAAAAGCTTAAAAGGATCAAAGAAATTACGCTTACTCAAACCTCTAACATCAAGCATGTACGCAAACTCTGCCACCTTCATACTGTTCTGAGGAATCTCCCGGGCTACTGTTCTGGCATCAGTAAACTGGTTTATTACTTATCTTATGTTCTTGATGAGAAAAAAAAAAAAAAAACTTTCAAGTTTGTTCAACTTGCAGCCAGGGGATACATGCCTACTTCAAAAGTTGTTATAAAAATATCTCAAAAGGAAGCTTTATTACCTATATACACTAACTATATAATAGTTATATACATTTGGCCAAGATCATTCCTTATCAGTTAGTATAGTTCATGCAAACCAAAAGGTAGGGGACCCATGAAAAGAATATCATAATGTTGGGGCACAATTATAGTGTAAGGGTACTGTTATGGTTAACACATGTATCAACTTGAGAAGTTTAGAAATTTAACTAAGAGACTCGGCAAGGAGCCAGGATCCTTACTTTGTAAACATCCTCATGCTATGCAAGAGGAGCACATGGAGATGAGATGAATGCTACACAAGCCCTGGAGGCAGGGTGGCTTGTGTGCAGTGTAAGGGAGGAGAAGAGGCTTGCTCTCCTCCACTTTTGCTCTGCTGCTGCTTTCAAGTGTTGCCCCTCTGCTATGCCACTGTGCCTCGGAGCCACTGATTATGGACTGAAACCTCCACAAACAGTGAGCTAAATAAGCCTTTCTTTCCTTCATTTTGGGGGTCAGGTATTTTGTTCTGGCAGTGAGATAAAAATAACCAAGACAGGCACACTCATAGAAGAGTGTACTGATAAGTATTTCACAGTAAAAGCTAGAGATCAGTTAGAGGCCTGTGACATGCTCCTGCTGCTTGTCACATAGCTGCCCTGCTAACTTCAGTGAGCCTTGACTGTCTATATCCAAATAATGCACTGAGTCAACTTGGTTGTGATACCTGCTTCAAGGACATCAGGCCCAGGACAGATTGACCCAGTCAATGACACATTTAACTCTGCTTTTCCCATAAGAAAGGCCATCCCCCTTTTCCTATAGTATCCCAGAGATACTATGATACACGAATCCTTTTAAGTAAATCTATTTAGAATGACCTGACTGACAATTTATGTAACCAATTTTGTACCTCCTGCTTACAAAATCTATGTACGTTTCTGTTCACTCTCAGTCCTGGCTAGTGATTTGGGCTTGGTCCCACCAGCTTGCCAGTGCAGTGAACAGTTGCCATCTAGATTCCTCGGTGCAAAATCTTCTATATGGTTTGATATTCATCTTTCTGTAGTGATAAGGTAACTAAAATTTAAATTTATCAAAATGATTTCATGGGTTGAAAGTTGAATATGGAAACAGTGAGAACGAGGGATCAAATCAAAAGATCTATTGCACAAAGGGAATTTCAGTATTTTCTTTCAAATTATCAAAAATAAATATGATAAAAATAACAATAGCTACTAGTGGTTACATACCACTCATCATATGGCAGGCTTTATTCTAGCATGGCAACACAATTGGATCATTATTATTATTACTTCTGTTTCCTGAATAAGGAAACTTACATGTGACAGTAAATAACTCTTTTCAGATTGCATAGCCTGTATTAAGTGGCAGAGCCATTCTGGATCTAGGCAGACTTGCTTTAGGGCTTCTGACCTTAATTTCAACATTATACTGCTATGGAGTAAATACATAATATAATCACTCTCTTCCACTGCTGGTTGTTTTGTTTTGTTTTATTTTGAAAAAAATGCACTGCCTGGATGCTTCATCAAATCTTGGAGAAGAAATGAAGTCAAATATGTTGGTTACTGAAGAAAAAATTAATTTTGAGGAGCCATGATGGATCATTATTATATCAAATTGGTGACAACTAACACACAAATGCTAAGCATTATTTTAGAAACAGGACAAAAAGAGAATAAAGGAAGACCTTTTACAGAAAATTTACTTTTGAGTAAGTTCTTAAAGGTAATGACTTGATTGCAAAAAGGAGAACAATACAAAATTCATTCTTTCAGTGTCTCAGAGAAAATGCATCCCTCTCAAGAGGAGAGGATAACCACATTTATACTAACTTAGACCTTTGCAACTGATAATGGTGTTTTTAGCTCAAAGAATAAAGGAACTGAAAATGAGTTTCCTTCAGCCTTGTTGTGTCATGCAAACAAAGTGGAATTAGGCATATTTTTGCAGAGAGGAAAAGATCACTT